>JAXGGA010008611.1:0-55871 GCA_038373865.1 Uloborus plumipes | reverse complement strand
CACATGCAGTAAGCATTTTACTTCAAAAGTCTTCATATCTGACTTTTTTCTATGCCAACTCCTTACACGTTTAATTGATTGTGGCAAATCCGCAGCAGAAGCTAATAAATATGGATTTGAGTCATTTTTAAATCAGCTCAATTTATTTTAGGCTCAGCATGCTTTCATATTTCAATTGTGATACGTTATATATATTGATGATGTTAGGTATAGGAATCCAAAATAAATTTTTTTTAATGACTATCAAACAAGCAGAGCACGTGTCCAGGTACTTAAGTGGACGGAAACAACTTCATCAGTTTAATCAATTTTCGGATTTGTAAGGGTTATAGGAATCTGACAGTTTTGATCCCTGACCACTGAGTTCACCGCTGAGTTTTTATGTTTCTACTTGAATACTTCCATTTTTTTCCTGTGAAAACTTTACGGAACTTTTAATACTTACGAGTATTTTGTAATTAACATTGAATTATTGACTCATTTAAAAAGTCTCCGCGCTTTTTTCTTAAGTTTTTGAGTAAGAATTTTTTTATTTTAAAATTAATTTTAATCGAAGTGCATGTGCTCATTATTATTTATGACCTTTGGCTATTCCTTCGGTAGCTGCATAATTTCATTGGTGTAAAACTTCTGAGGTTTATCGGCGAAAAACTTAGCCAAGTGATTTTCAGCGACTGTTCAGTTAGCCAATTTTTTGCCATCAAAAGAATTTTTCAGAGACTGAAACTAATGATAATCAAAATTAGCAAGGTCCGGCCTTTCCGTTAGATGCACCAAAAGTTCATAACCAAGTTTCTTCGATTTATTCTAATTCATCAAAGATGAGTGTTTCTTAGCATTATCATGGTGGAACACAACTCCTTTTCTGTTGGCCAATTCTGGTCGCATTTTCTTGATTGCTTCATTGAAATAGTTGAGTTATGCACAATAGAGGACAGAATTTACTGTTGCGCCAGGTTGTATCAGTTCATTATGAGCAATGCCCTTCCATTTCTACGAAACACCTTTTTACCGTCAATCCTGGATTTGAAGTCGTTTGTGGTGGGTCACAGCCCTTTACCGAGATCGTATGCACTTCATTGTCTCGTATCTAATCCATTTTTCATCTCCTGTAATAATTTGATTCAGAAAGAATCGATTTCGGATCTCCTTAGAAGCGTTTTACTGATGGTAGCTCTGTCGATCAATTTTTTTTTTTTCGGTAATTCTTGTGTCACCCAAACATGGAGCTTCTTTGAGCAACCTGTTCTCTTCAGAGGATCCCAAACTGTTATGTGGTTGATGTTAAGTGTCTCCTCCATCTTTTAAGAGCTTACGTGTTGGTCCCGCTAAACCAGTTGAAAAACTTCATCGACTTTTTCAGTGAATAGCCGACCAGAGAGAGGTGTATCTTTGACATCGAAATTTCCGGAACGGAATAGAGTATACCTCTTTTTATTACGACGTTCACTCATTGCATCCTTACATTACATTTTTAAAAAACATCGGCCGTTCTTGTGGCGTTCCTATCTTTCTTGCCGTGAAAAAGCATTACCTATCGTATTTTTCAGATATTTCAGTCATTTTTAAAGCGCTATAACTTTTTACTCGATTGGCGAAATACTTGAACGTGGCCAGAAAAAGGTAGCCTGAAATGCCACCTTACAAACGAATACTCATATAACGCAATTGGATTAGTGTTGCTCGAAATATATACGACAAACCATCTGGTTAGAAAAAAGCGCGAGGACTTTTTAAATGACCCAATACAACATAGAACTGTGCCTAATTTCACTAGAATTTTTTGATACTTGAAATCACGGCCGAACTCGATTTGTATTGAGGATAACTATCACAAACTATGATAACGGCTTCTAGAAAACCAAAACTCAATCGAGGAAACTTTCAGTTTGTACACGCACATCAAGGCAAAGAATTCCCTCACTTTTACAATTCTAAGCTCATTCCCTTTTATTCCGTAAATTCCGAAAGAATTTCCGCCCCATTTGTTTTTACGACATACATAAATGGCTACTAAAGCAATAGAACGCCACGTCCTGGGTCAGGGGAAAAGGGAAAAAAGCAAAATAAAATTGAAAGAAAAACGTCCTTTTTATAATGCCCCATTTAATTGCATGGCCTTTCGGAACGTCCTTTTAGCCGACGGATGTGTCTTGCAAAAAGGGGGCACGGAAACTGCAAAGAAAGAAGATTTAGAATATAAACATGGGTGGCACTGTCTCATAGATTCTTCAAGTATCTGATGCATCCGCCATTTTTGAGCTCGAAAGGTTTCACGATTAATGTTGGTTTTATTGCATGAATTGCAGGCTATTTTTTTAGTTTTCCACGAATGGCTTTAATTGGAAAATGGAGTTGCATGATTAATTCTTGACGACTTCCTGACATATAGCTTTTTGATAAGCAGTAGTAATCTTGATTTAAAGTAAAGGGGGGGGGGTCCTGTAAATTGTTTCTGCTAAAAAGATAAAGACAGTCAATTCAATCTTAGCCAATTTAATTGAGACCAGTGGAGGTCATTTTAGAGAAAAAAAAAAGGTAAATAGGCGAAGCAGGGGAAAAGGAAAAAAAAGATTTAAGAAACAAAAAATGCGTGACAGATTGGATTAAACTTGTACTTGATATACATTGGGTAAAATATTTGAATAGGAGAAAATATTTTCCTCTGAGCTTAAAAATTACACGAACACCAGCTGAATTGCTTGCCATTAAATAAAAGCTACGTCAAATGTTCAGCAATTAGTCTTGAACAGTACAAAAAAAAAAAAAAAAAAACTGAATCTGGGAAGGGGGAGGGTTGGTGCATGACCTCTCTCTAATCGACCAAATATAGCCTGCATCTACATGTTGGGGACTTTATTTCGGAAATTAGATGTTTACGTAATATACCACCTCTCCCCTACTGTTAGTTTCTAAACTTAAATTTCAGGTTTTATACTTATTTGAATGACTATATTTTCCCATGTTATTTCGATTTTTTTTTTTTTTCAAATTGTTCATATGCTTGAACTAGCGAGATTTATCTTAATATGAGGTCCTCAGGATAATTTTCCCGCTCTTTTTTCTTTTAAAATTTTTTATCTAATATTTGTTATACTATTCAAAATGATTAATTTTACTGATATGAGCTATCAAAAATTGTATTGCGTTGTACGCTAGTAATTTCATTCACTTTTTAAGTATTATGTATCACATAAAGTTCGGCATTCGCTATGTGACGCTAAGTATCATAAGAAAATGATTACTGGTGTTTTATAATATAGTGCTGGATTTAGGGTATTCTGAGCAAACCGGGTCTTCTGCGCGGGGCGGCAAATTCTCGGGGCTTTCAAATTCCCTCTATTTCAATGTGTTTTCGTTAAAACTAGACATCGAAACTTGAAGGAAGGTGGGTCAGTTCAGCAGTTTCAATATTTTACCACAGTTTGGATAAACCAGAAATCTGGGCTTTGTTACAATGCACAGAAAGCTCTGAGAGCAGAAATGCGTAACCGGCTTCTGGGACAAAAATGGCGAAAGCGTATGGCCCAGTATTCTGGTGCAATGTCCGAGGCAGAAAGTGAAAAGGCAGGGAGTTGGGATTTTATGAAAGTAAATCTACGTACGCCAGTAAAAGGCCATTTCGAAAGTGTGGCTATTTTTCACCGGGGCATATTGCTCCTGCCTTTTTAGCCCATATTGCTTCGGTGTTTTTTCCCCAACGAAGTGTTTGATGGCCAAGGATTGGGAAAGAAGGAATGGATGGAATCTTTCCGATTTTTTCCCGCCTACACCGGGGTTGACCACTGAGTGTAGGTGGTCCCGTAATGCCCTTTTCTTCCTCTCAAATTCCAGAAAATCTATTCTGGCTGTAATGTTTCGAAAATGGTTCCAAAAGAATGTATTCAGGCCATAGTGCTTCGAAATAAAACTCATTTCTATCACTTGAGCGTCCGTTCACTTAAACATTGTTTGATGGTATGGTATTAAATTACTCTCATCTGATTTGAGAAAATTTTTCACAGACATGATCCCTTGCTTCTAAGACATATTTTCCTTCTTGTAAACGATAAACTGAGAAAATTAATAATGCTTAGAAAGTTCTACTACGATGCACCAAAAAAGGGGGGGAAATATAACGATTTTGTGCCACAATGAAATACATTTTGCATTAACATTTCAAACTAGGTACTTCCAAACAAATAGCAGAAATTTAAAATGTGTTTCTATGCTATATAGGCCGAAGAGGACCCGCTAATGTTAAAAATGAATAACATTTTTTTTAATTTATTTACTTTTTCCTATTTGAATTTTCAATTAAATTCTTGAAAATTAATAATGGAATCATGCAGTGCAGAGCAATGCGTTACACTGCAATAAATAAACGGTTGCTTTTGCAGTAAAATACCGCCAGCCAAGGTTCCAGTTTAAAACTAAAATGCCCAGTGTTAAACTTTAAAATTGCTAATTTTACAGAAATAAACTATAAAACTGCTAGTTTCATAGTTTATTACTGTGCATTTTGTAGTTTTAAACTGGAACCTCTGCTGCCAGTAATATTCTATAAAAACAAGTTTGGGGGTCACGTGGGCCGTGGGCCTAGAGGTAGAGTACTCTCTTCGTAAGCAAGTGGTCGCAGGTTCGAATCCCGCCTTGCCCATGGATGTTATTTCATTCTCTCTGTGCCGTAAATCTGTCCTGTGTTTGTCAGGAGGCGAAGCGCATAGTACACAGTCCTCATGTATGTTGACGCTGATGGCTTCTGAAAAAAAAAAAAAAAGTTTGTTTCTTTTGCAGTCTACACCTATTATTTTTTTCTATTCCTGTATCAGTTGTTATGAAGCTGAGAAAATATCGTCAGCATTTGAGTCCTCTCCCACATCATTCAGACTTTTTTCTTGGGGATAGTTAAAATACACATTGTACGTCAATAAGCCAGAGACTATTAGAGAGCGGGAACAGGATATTCGAGACGAAATGCAGAGCTTGCAACCAGATACATTACTTGGCGTGAAGAGAATGATACAAAAAGAGTTAATCTCTGTATCGAGCAAATTGGTGGACATATTCCAGACATAGTACTTTAATTTCTTCAAAATATATTTAATATATAAAAAATTATTAATCAAAATAAATGATTATTACAAGAACTATTCGTGTTTAGCATTGGTAAGCATTCTTTCGCGCACCCTATTGTAGTAAATATTAAAAAAAAAAAGAAAGAAAGAAAATTCGTTTTACTGAAAAACATGAACTGTTGTTTTTACAGTTTTACACTGGCAGCCGATGTTCCAATTTAAAACTGTAAAATGGACAATAATTAACTGTAAAACTAGCAATTTTACAGTTTCTTACTGTAAAGTAACAGATTTTGCAATGTATTGCCGTAAAATTTAGCTGTATTACACTGTAAAAACAACAGTATAATACTAGCAGCAGAAGTTCCTGTTTAAATACGTAAAATACACGGTAATAAACTGCAAAATCAGCCATTTTGCAGTTTATTACTGCAAAATCAGCCATTTTGCAGTTTAGTACTGTAAAAGTAGCAATATTGCAGTTTATTACTGTAAAATTAGCTGTATTATACTGTAAAAACAACATTCATTTTTTACAGTGTTGTTCTTTACTTCATAAGAGGCTTATGAACAAAGCTTCTAACTTGCGAAAATATTCGTTCCTAAATTTTTCTTCTTTCTCGAGGGTAATTGATTTCGCTCTCCAAAAATTCCTGTACAGTATTTTATAGGAACATACAGTTCACTTCAAATGTGGAATAAATCCCATCAGACGTGACGTATGTTTCCGCCTTGTGTTGTGAGTTCGGAAATCGCGTGACGTGTGAAACTTGTCTGATCGGATACAACATACTCATCAATATCCATCAAGTCGTAAAACCCTGATTTCAGGCCAGAGCGGATCGTTAATTCCCTAGAATTTTAGCTAAGGCTATAGCAACACAAAAGCCTTCGCATTAAAGATGGTTTGTTTTAAGCAATAGTTGAAAAAGTACCAAGTTCCTTTTTTGCTTCTTCGGGTGTTTTACGTTTCGGGATCATTAATGTTGTGCAATAGATTTCTTTATCAACTTCTTTTAACAATTTACGCCTATCACGCTGATCACACAATGTTCCTTTAACTTTCTAATCTTTAAAGACGCGGCTGCTAATGTCTTGAGAGGCTGATTAATAAGTTAATTGAAACACGAAATCAGTTTTATCGGGCTCATTAAGATGTCAAATAGTGGTGAATCGCTCAAAAGAATTTTCAAAGACGTTTTTTTAGTTGTACTGTACACCGTTGAAAAATTCTAATATTATTTAACTTAAATGTATTCAAATTCAAACGGTATAAAGTAAGGGGGGATCCTTCGTCAGAAAGCTCAAAAAAATCAAATGTTTGGAGAATTTTTTTAGCATTAAAAAAAAATGTCTAGCGAACTTTTTGAGATTATTTTATTACACGTGGAGAAAAAACATTTTTTTTGAGAAAAATATTTACATGCAAGCGATTCTTATGCACTTTCGTGCAGCTGCTGCTTTTAATCAGCAGGACAGGTAGAGTTCATAATTTTCATCTGAAAAAAAAAGCACCATTTTAATTTGCATATATTTTTCTCTATTTGAGCTAAAAGAATTCCCGACCAAAATTCTTAAAAAATTTTTTACCAAGTTGAAATGACATTTTTTTAAACTTTTTTTTTTTTAAACCTGAGAAAATATTCACATTTCATAATTTTTTCAGTTATGTTTAGAATGATATAAATAAAGGAGAAAACTCGAAGGATTTAATTATGTGAGTGAAAACAATTAAGAGCCGTTTTTTTTAAGAATCAGGCAGTCAAAAAACTTGACATTTTTGATTTTGCTGAAAATTTCAGAATATAGTCTTTATTTAAAATTATTAAACACGTGTTTTTTTATTTTTTCAAAAAAAATTTTTTTCTTTCCGTTTTGGGAGGTCAAAGTTGGACTTTGCTCTTTTTTTCAATAAAAACATGCCAACTTAGATGAGCCAATACTTTTTGCTTTAGGAGTGAACCGTGGAACTGACAATTATTTTGTGTTCTACTATATCCCCACTAACTGTAAGTGCATAAATATTTATGGACTGCTCTTGGCCCAAAGGTCAGATGTCACTCAAAGTTGTACGAAAAATAGTTTTTTAATGCAACTTTGACCGACCAAATCTTCTTGTGGAAACGGTGCACCACGGTTGTGTATATATCAGTAAATACCCACCAAAGAGTAGTATCCAAAAACATAAATATATGTGTGGTTGATATTTTGCACATCGAAATATTTGACTCTGAAGTTGCAGAAATCGCAAAATCACGTGACTTTGAGGGTCATTATCTCCTTGCACCATGAGTGACCAGATACAAAACTAGTTTGAGTAGAAGCCTTTCTTGTCCCAGATACACAATCCGTTAACAAACCTATGGCTACTCTTTCAGTTTTTGCATAATTCGGCTCTAAACTTTGAAAAATGAGTGTTTTTCGGCGTTAAGAAAAAAGGCCTATTACCTGTTTCAAAAGAGGTATTGCTATTATTTGTAGCACTATCCCAACTTCCTAACTAGCTGAAATGGCATCTAAAGATGGTTATACAGTTGAAACCAAATTGAAAATGAATTCTCGAAAATACTCAGTACACGTCAAAAACCATATTTTTTTATTTGTCCAGGCGACGTTTTTGTTTTGTTACAGCTCTTTATTCCGTTCGGTTTCAACATGGTAAGCAATTTATGTACTTCTTGTCGTTCTAGTTGCTGTAAAACAGGAAAGCAATGTATCTTAAGTCTGATATGAAGCAATATATTCTGTCATATCAAGTTTATAATGCTAAAAGAATATTTTGAAATGGACAATAAACATAATCAAAAAAAAAAGTCTGTTCAGCTGTGCTCTCTTGGTCGATGTTGTGAATGTCATCAAAAACTCAACTTTTTCACTAATCAGAAGCCTCTTTAGCAGAATGTCACTTCTTAAAAATCTTGGTACATTAAAGCCCCTCGGTGCAGGTCTGGAAATTTTTGATGACGTTCATGACATCAAGCAATAAGAAGCAGCTGAATAATTAAGTTTTTTTTTTTTTAGATAAGGTCTATTATCAATTTCAAAATATTCTTTTACGTTATAAACTTGATATGACAAGAGAAATTACTTTATATCAGACTTAAGATACATTACCTTCCAGTTTTACAGCAACTAGAACGACAAGAAGTACATAAATTGCTTACCATGTTGGAACCGAACGGAGTAAAGAGCTGTGACAGGAAAAAAAACGTCGCTTGGACAAATAAAAAAATATGGTTTTTGACGTATACTGAGTATTTTCGAGAATTCATTTTCAATTTGGTTTCAACTGTATAACCATCTTTAGATGCCATTTCAGCTAGTTAGGAAGTTGGAATATAATAGTGCTACAAATAATAGCAATACCTATTTTAAAACAGGTAATTGGCCTTTTTTCTTAACGCCGAAAAATACTCATTTTTCAAACTTTAGAGCGGAATTATGCAAAAACTGAAAGCCATAGGTTTGTTAACGGATTTGTGTTTCTGAGACAAGAAAGGCTTCTACTCCAACTAGTTTTATATCTGGTCACTCATGGTGCAAGGAGATAATGACCCTCAAAGTCACGTGGTTTTGCGATTTCTGCAACTTCAGAGTCAAATATTTCGATGTGCAAAATATCAACCACACATATATTTATGTTTTTGGATACTACTCTTTGGTGGGTATTTACTGATATATACACAACCGTGGTGCATCGTTTTAGCAAGAAGATTTGGTCGGTCAAAGTTGCATTAAAAAACTATTTTGCGTACAACTTTGAGTGACCTCTGACCTTTGCGCCAAGAGTCGTCCACAAATACTTATGTACTTACAGTTAGTGGGGATATAGTAGAATACAAAATAATTGTCAATTCCACGGTTCACTCCTAAAGCAAAAAGTATTGGCTCATCTAAGTTGGCATGTTTTTATTGAAAAAAAGAGCAAAGTCCAACTTTGACCTCCCAAAACGGAAAGAAAAAAATTTTTTTTTGAAAAAATAAAAAAACACGTGTTTAATAATTTTAAATAAAGACCATGTTCTGAAATTTTCAGCAAAATCAAAAATGTCAAGTTTTTTGACTGCCTGATTCTTAAAAAAAACTGCTCTTAAGCCATGGAGACCTAAAAATACAAAATTTGGAAATCGGCCTTCACCTAAATAATTAGATAATTGCTGTCTTAGATTATATGATTACTATAATCTAACTGATTCAAAAATGGTCACCAACAACGATAATGCCACCAGTACAAATGGTTGCATTACTTTAATTACCTTGAAAAATGTTAAATTTATCAGCCCCTTATTTTCAGTTTATGCAAATTTTGATCCAGGACTTGCAAATTTCGTATCTGCACTTTTTAACAAAATTGAATTATCGCCACCAGGTGGTTCTTCGTGACGTATTTTACCCACATACACTGTTTTATGGTCATTTGAGAATAAGAAATATTTTTTAAAAATTTCTGAAAAAGTATCATCTAAATCAAATACATGGAGGGGCAAAACTTTACAAGAGTTTTTTCTCAGTTTGAGCTCGACTTCAGATACCACTTTTGCGCTTACCACGGTAGTATAGTCCCCACAACTTATTTTTACGTGTAAATAGCCTGGATGCGCCTGAAACGTTAAAATTTATGTGAAATTGAAAACAAGTGCTGGAGCTCAGTTCTTGTAAGCTTCTATGCAAATTATGACCTGATTGAGTCAGCAGTTTCAATTACGGCCAAAAGGGCACAGATATCATACTCTTATACATTGCACCTCCTTTTGATCATGATGGATTTCAAACTCAAACAATAATTTACAGTTGTTTTCATAGAGAGAAGAAATAAAACTGCTAGCTTCCTTTTTTATAAAAGCTACAATATAAAGTACACAAAATCACGGATTGAATGAAAAATTATAAAGACAGCTTGACAGCAGTTAAGTGTTAACAAATTTTGAATATTTTCTCCCTTAAATTTTCTAAACATTAGTTAAGTTAGTATTGCATTAATCCTTTTCTGTACCTATACTCAAACTCAAATTTAGACATTGATTAATTCTTATTATGTTATAGTGAGAAGATCCAATCGTTTAGAGATGGAAACCTTCTTCTTTAAGTCAGGCAAAACTTCGCCTTACGTGAACCAACCATGGATAGGATGAAAAGTTTAAAGCCGGTCAAGAAGAGCCATTGAGTGATGATGCGACTTCGTAAACGCAGTTGAGCAAGAACTGTCCGAACCTTTCTCACCGGTCAGATAAAAGCCTGATGAATGACCCAAGATTTTATTTGAATGGTTTCAATGGCACTACTCAGTCACGCTGCCAACCGAGAGAAGATACCGTTGCCACTTTTTTCTTAAAAATCCAAATTAAATTCATAAAGAGACTATTTATTATCTATGGGTCATTCCATGTCAGTTCACCCGGTCATGTAACCCATGTCCTCAGATTTTGATAAAATTTGGTGTATTTAATATTTTTATGGTGGTAAGTAACCATATGAATTCTTTTGCCCATATGTGATCTGGTTATTGTTTTACAGGCCGTCAAACTTTTCAAAAAATTGCATTTTCTGTCAACCGCTAAGCCTAATCTGCATGCATACGTATCTCTTCAGTAAATTGTGACGGGTGCAGAAATCTTTCAATATTTCCAAAAATTCTCAGATATGTTGCTGAAAGTATGAGGATTTAATAAAAAAATACTTGAAATTTATATAATATAATTTTGTTTGAATAAAATTTGAATAAACTACGACAAGCATTTTTTTTCTTGTGCAAAACATGAGTTTACTTAAGTGGTATTTCACGAAAAGGCGGAGGTCCAATTCAATAATGGAAGCATTCGAAATGAGTCTGAAGGTGTGTTCTATCATTGCAAAGAATAAAATTAGTGGTTTTTTTCGTTTTCTCGTTGCTGTTGCACAATATACACATTTCAGTATCAAAATTTTTGAAAAAAAGTTCTAGTCATTTTCCTAACCTAAATTTCACTGAAAAGCAAACATACCTTTATTTTTAAGTGTATTTACAGCCCTATTATGCTACTTAAAAATCATCTTAATCCCTTATTAAGCAGAAAGAAAAGTGAGAAATAATTTATGACTCCCAAATTCAGTTGTTAAGTTCAGCAAAATATCAGATGTAGAAAAAAGATGTGCAAAACATGAATTCACTTTAGTAGCTTTTTATGAAGAGGCGGAGGTCATATTCAATAATAGAAGCATTCGAAATAAACCTAAAGGTGTGTTCTATCATTGCAAAGAATAAAATTAGTGGCTTTTTTTCGTTTTCTTGTTGCTATTGCACAATATACACATTTCAGTACCAACATTTTTGAAAAAAGTTCTAGTCATTTTCCTAACTTAATTTTCAATATTCTTTGCATAAAAGAAGCATTGTTCATGCTTTTGTAGCATAAAAACGTATTATATTTAGTTTTAATGAATTATAATTGTATTGAATGTGCAAAGAAGAGATAGGATAGCACAATCTTTGAAGTAAAAATAATATTTAAAAATGTGAGTTTCTGAATATTGTCGGATTGTTTGTCTTTGAAGTGTTTGTGTGATCCTGTTTTCAGCAAATTTAAGGAATATACTGTTTGATATTTTAACGCTCAACCTTCCTTGCATTTGCGCATGTATCAGGTCTCTTCTTATTTTATCAAAATATGGGTCATAGTGATAAGAGGGATAAAGAATGTGAGTGGGTTTTCTATTTTGGTTTGTTTGTTTTTCATTGAATTCGCTTATCAGGAAGGTTAGTTTGCGCTGATAAATAATAATAGGAGATAATTAAAAAGCTAGAGCCCCGGACAGACATAATTCAATAAAAATAAACTAGAAATTTCAGCATCAAGTTAAGAGCAAATACAGCTTTCGACACTTGCTATTGGAGTTTAAAAGAAAAAAAATTGAAAATTTTCAAGTAAGTGACTATGCTGGATTTGAAGCAAGACTATCTTTTACCTAAGAAGAGACTATTATCTTTACTATAACCAAGAAATAGTAAGATGTTAAATGAAATAACTACGTCAAACGGTCCGTAACATAAGATTCTAGAAGATGTTACTATTCTCTTCAAAAGGAGATTGAATATGTACAAAATAAGTATTCCAAATATTTCATGATAACTTGACTTCAACAAGTACTGTCCGACGTCGGAAATGCAAGGAAGGTCGAACGTTAAAATAACAAACAGAATATTCTTTAAATTTGCTGAAAACAGGATCACACAAACACTTCAAAGACAAACAATCCGATAATATTCGGAAACTCATATTTTTCATTGTTATTTTTTCTTCAAAGATTGTGCTATCCTATCTCTTCTTCGCACATTCAATACAATTATAAATCATTAAAAATAAATATAATACGTTTTTATGCTACAAAAGCATGAGCTATGCCTCTTTTACACAAAAAATATTGAAAATTAAGTTACGAAATGACTAGAACTTTTTTCAAAAATGTTGGTACTGAAATGTATATAATGTGCAATAGCAAAAAAAAAAAAAAAAAACGAAAAAAGCCACTTATTCTGTTTTTTGCAATGATAGAACACACCTTTAGGTTTATTTCGAATGCTTCTATTATTGAATATGACCTCCGCCTCTTCATAAAAAGCTACTAAAGTGAATTCATGTTTTGCACATCTTTTTTCTACATCTGATATTTTGCTGAACTTAACAACAGAATTTGGGAGTCATAAATTATTTCTCACTTTTCTTTCTGCTTAATAAGGGATTAAGATGATTTTTAAGTAGCATAATAGGGCTGTAAATACACTTAAAAATAAAAATATGTGTGCTTTTCAGTGAAATTTAGGTTAGGCAAATGACGAACTTTTTTTCAAAAATTTTGATACTGAAATGTGTATATTGTGCAACAGCAACGAGAAAACGAAAAAAACCACTAATTTTACTCTTTGCAATGATAGAACACACCTTCAGACTCATTTCGAATGCTTCCATTATTGAATTGGACCTCCGCCTTTTCGTGAAATACCACTTAAGTAAACTCATGTTTTGCACAAGAAAAAAAATGCTTGTCGTAGTTTATTCAAATTTTATTCAAACAAAATTACATTATATAAATTTCAAGTATTTTTTTATTGAATCCTCATTCTTTCAGCAACATATCTGAGAATTTTTGGAAATATTGAAAGATTTCTGCACCCGTCACAATTTACTGAAGAGATACGTATACATGCAGATTAGGCTTAGCGGTTGACAGAAAATGCAATTTTTTGAAAAGTTTGACGGCCTGTAAAACAAAAACCAGATCACATATGGGCAAAAGAATTCATATGGTTACTTACCACCATAAAAATATTAAACACACCAAGTTTTATCAAAATCCGAGGACATGGGTTACAAAATCCCGTTTTCCTGGGTGATTTGACATGGATTGACCCCTATGTGAACAGAAAACGACCACTCGTCTGTCCTGTTGAAAATTGAAGTTCAATGTAAATCCAGATAGTTGCGCAAAAACAAATTAAAATAATTTAGTAAAACTCTGTGCAGTTACAGGTGTGACATTTTACCATTAACGTAAATATTTGGCTTTGAAAAAAGAAAGAAAAAAAAAGATTTTTAACAATGATATTTCAACGTCAAGTGAAAAATTGTAAATAATGGCAAGCATTGACGTATATTAAAAAAGAAAACTCAATTTTTAACGAAGTTTTTTTTTTCTGAAACACATTCGTAAATAAATAAACACTTAAAGGGCAGTGGTAACCCGATCTGTAAGACGTCGAACTCGTAACCGGAGGGTTCCGGGTTCAATCCTAGCCGATCAAAGATCCACCGCCATTACTAATGGTGGCTGGACGACGTAAACTAAGGATAACTTCCATCTTAATGGTGCTCGTAAAAACGGAAGCCCTACATATTCCACCTTAAATCGGCTAGATGTGTCTACTCGGGCTCGGGTTCCCGGGTGGTTTCAGAAACAACAACAAAAAAAAAAACCGCTTAAGTCCCATAAGAAGGCAATACAGTGGTTATGGAGCGCAGCAACAAAGAAAAAGGGCTCGAGGTCAAAAATCGATGCTAGCTGTTATTTCCACTGTTCTTTTCTTTGGTGAGAAAACCCCCAAACACGGTTCAACGTTTCACCATGAAATTAGTTCAACAGTATTTCATTGATACAATGATATTCAAAAAAGCACGATTCAGTTGATGAAACTTAACACTAATATGATGGTTACAGTTTAATTTGTTCTGGATTTGACTTATTTCACTGTAAAACACTAAGCTTCATTTTTCAAAAATGCGGAATATCAGTGAGCGAAAAAGTTTTCTAAAATGAAGTCAGTGTTCTCAACGCATAAGGGTTTACTTGGCAAAAAGGCAGTGGAAAAACTAAGCTAAATAGCAACAATAAAATAAAAATGATTATAATAATGTAAGTAAAATTATTTTATAGGGATAGTTTTTATAGTGAGAACCATAAAAACAAGTACCTTTTATCGTACTTTCCGTAGATTTAGTTTTAGCTCTTCATATAAGGTAACACGTGCTTACCCCGAAGTAATAAAATATGAGATTTTCCACTTTGTGTTTGAATTAACGTACAACCGTCAGATCTGATTTATATTTTCACGTTCTTTTTCCTTTTCTTCTCCTTCTTTCTTTTACTCTCTTCATATATTCAGTTTATACTCCGCATAATTTTTTTAATAAATAATCCTTTGCAATGCGATGAGTTTATTTTTGTTCTTTTGTTTTTAAAAATTCTGATAGCGAATATATATATACAAAAGCTTTTGTATTTCCTAACTACGTTAAGCTTTATCCTAAGACTGTTTCTTAAAACAAGCAAGTGAATTCTCAAGAAGATAAAAATTTGTAATCAAACGCTAATTTCAATTTTTCACTAAAATTGCATGGACAATTTTTCATTACTCTCTCAGACTTAAAAAATACTTTTAAAAATCATGAAGCAATTTTAAAGTTTTTTTTTTTTTTCACTATTTAAAACTTGTCTTTGTTTTGTAGAAAATAAACAAAATATACATAATGCAGTATAAAAAATACATAATGCAGTTCAAAATTAAAGCTTCCCATAGGATTATTACAGGCCAAATAGGCGCATTTTGTTCGTTATTAACATTAAATCGCCTAATGTTTATGCGTTAGTATCTAACAGGAAACAAGAATATTGCATTCCCACCTTCAACTGAATAATGAATCTCTTAACCTGCTCTGTAGCGAACGGAATATTTCGCCGCATTTCTGACAGAGTGGCAACGGGCCCGACGTGCTGTGACGTCACGGTGGATCATGTGACGCGTGAAGCCTTGCCTGCCAGCGATCAGGACGCACCTGGCCGTAAAAGTCCCGATTTTCCGGCAGAGCAAGTCCCTAATTCTCCAGAATTTTATCCCGGAAATGTCTTCCCGTCACTGAGGGGTTATTAGGCGAGAGAACGAGTGATTTCGGATGAACTTTGGAAGGAAAAAGCCGTTTGGTTCTCGTCCTAGGCTGGAAAGCATTGATGTTTATTTATTGGGAAGATACTGCTTGTATTACTTTTAAGCGATAGTTAATGTTTCTCAGAGAGAAACAAATGGTTGCTGAAGGTTAAATATGATAGATGCTGATAGGTTATTTGAAGTACCCATACGTACCTATATTCTATTAAAATAAAAAAAAAATGGTTATGGTAAATGAATTGTGAATGAACAGATAGTATTAAAAAAAATAAGTGTCGAAAATAGCTTTCTCAGATGGATTAGCAACAGTAACTTCCTTATTTACATCTCAAAAAAAAAAAAAAAAAGACTGGAAAACAAGTTAGAGCTGTTCATACCACGGGCTTTTTCACTTTTTCTCTTAAACTCCCTAAAAAACCCGACGCAGAACCGCAAATTTTTGCTAGAAGAGTAATGCATTGCTGGATGAAAAGAAAAGCAATAATTGCAAGAAAATTACAAAGAAAAAAGTACAATAGACATTTTTGATTCTACCCTGTCATGGCTTCACATCATCTGGAGGAAAATTATTGGTAGCTCAACAATGTGTAATGTTAAAAAATAATATAATACAGTGGAGCATCGAAGCAAACCTTACCGCATTAACATAAATATTTCTTCTTAAGATGACCACTTAAGAATCATGCGTATGATTCCAATTTGCGCGACATAAAATTATTCATCAGTTTAGATTTATCAGAATTGAAGTGAATGTTGTTAATGATAAAGTGATAATTTTTTAGAAAACGCATCTTAACTGTAAACTCTAAGAATTTAATCCCTTATAAATTAAAATACGTTCTTACCTGGAAATTAGAGCAACTTCTGTTCAAAAGAGAAATCATTGCATACCGTCGCCACTGTATGCAACGATTTGTCGATGGCCTTGGGCACATTAGCCATCCTTGACTTACCTACCTTATATCCATTATATTCAATTCCTAATGGTGTTCTGTACTTTTGTACATGAAAGTGCGCTTAAGTGCTCATACATTGCTAGATCTACATCAAATTTTTTTTAATGTATGTTATCCAAATAGTGGGTAAGCTTAATGCATGAAAAAGTTATCTGACATTTTCCAATGAGCAGGAATTTTGAGCCGAAGGTTATTATTTTCGTCAAACATAGTGCACTCACTTTTCACAAGCCTTGTAAACATTTATGTACTTTTAGTGTTCAGATGCAGTATGTTTAAGTTGAAATTAAATTAGAAAGAGCCACAGTCCCCGGAGCCAAATAACAGTAGAAAATGCTCAGGACTCGAAACAATAACTTAAACCATTGAATGAATATCATTCAGAAAAACCTTGGCATGTTAATTAACTAGAGAGAAAAAAAGAGAAAGCTACGACACTTGAAAGTTGTTTCTCTGACGAAACAGATTTATTCCCTTAACCTTCAGTTATTAGCTGCTGCATCAATTTTAAAGAAAATCGTTTTTATAAAACTAATGAATAATTTAAATTTCTCGAAGTTGTTTCTGACAGGCAGTATTTTTTAGGATGTTTGATTTATTATAACAAGAAAAATTCCCTGGTCTAAAATTTTCGAGTATTTAGACAATGGCATTAAAACAGGAAAATGTATCAGAATCTCATAAAACTAAGTATAAAAAAAAACTTTTTTTTGAAATAAAACTTCTGTTTTGTCTTAAGATTTTCAAACACACGTAGTAGATTCTTAACTGGAAATTAGAACTATTCCTCTTTAAAAATGAAATCCCTACAATGACGAACGATCGTGGTAATCTCTTCAAATATTGCCAATTATACTGAAGATACATCAGATACACGTTAAAAATGCAGTACTGCCGGTTTTTTTTTTTTAGTAAATAATAAAATTAACTACTATTCCTCTTGTTTCTGTTCCACCGCTGGTCCACCTTAAGAACACTGACCACCTTCGGCTCACCTACCTCATTGCTTACCAAAATTTTTTTTAATGATACATTTTCAGCTTGAGTTGTGCAAACATTCCCCGTATAGGTTATTTAACCTGCCTCTCCTGCCCTTACCAAATACATACTCTCTTTTCATTGTTCATCTGGTAATGGATTTGCTCTCTATCTTCGGAAGAATTCAACTGCCGGGGACGGGGAGCCAAGTTACAGATGGAGCCGTGCATCCACTCGAGGTCCCCGCCATTGAGGATAGTAATGAGCGTGTGAAATCGCTCTCCGGGTCGGAAGTAAGTCGCCGGAGCTACTTGGAAAAGACTTCTCGCACTTCACAAAGATTGACGCCGCAACATCGCCAAGTTCGACTTTTGCCGCTCATGGATTTCCTCGCTGGAATACGGAAAACCAAGGTAACGTTATTCCTCTACAATGTAAAAAATGAATGTTGTTTTTACAGTATAATACAGCTAATTCTATAGCAACATACTGTAAAAATTGCTAATTTTGCAGTAATAAACTGTAAAATTTTTACTTTTGCAGTACTAAACTGTAAAATTGCTAACTTTACAGTTTATTACAGTGCATTTAAAGTTTTACACTTGAACCTCTGCTACCATTATTATACTGTTGTTTTACAGCAGAATACAGCATGAATTTTACATTAATAAACTGTAAAATTGCTAGTTTTACAGTTTATTACTGTGCATTTTAGATTTAAATTGGAACCTCAGGTGCCAGTACTGTAAAAACAACAGTTCATTTTTTGCAGTGTACATTGTATATCTCCCATTTTCTCAATGGTTTTTAGAGGAAACTTTGTAAATTCGTTGAATGTTCTTATTTAAATAAGTCATCAAAATTAATATCCAGTTGTGGTGTGCAGACTAAGGGCCATGCTCCACATCAGCGTAAAACGAGACCGAAACTGAAGGCAGAAACCGAAAATCCGGGTACTTTCCATAGGAACACCATTGAATCCATTTTACGCTTCTGCCTAATTTTTCTGCTTTACGTCGATGTGGAGCATGGCCCTTAATATAATTTATTTACAGTGACAGTAGAAGATTCACTGGAATTCAGTTTCTTTGTGTTTAAATGACAGAGGGAATTACAAAGTGCCCAATGTTTAGTAATTTATGGGTAGTACGGAATTTCGTAGGACCATGGATTTGCTACTTTTTAGCAAAATAAAAAAAATACTTAAGCAATTTTGCTTTTCAATATTTACATTGTTTAACTCTTTCGGATAAACATATTATTTTACGTATTAGGTTTTTTTTTTCTTTTTTTAGCCATTAATCATAAGGAGGCTGAAGTTCGCATATTTTAATCCTTTTTAATGTTAACTTGTAAAAATTTATCATAATCAAGCCTCGTTTTGCAGACAAGCCGATGATGTGTCATTAAAAAGTCTGATAACTTTTTCAAAACCAGAACTTATGTCCCATTATTATTATTATTTTTTTTTTTTGTCACTTTGGATTGCCCATTGTTATTTTATTACCACTTCAAACTCTTCAGCCAAAATCGAATTTTTCTTACAACTAAGATTATTTTAGAAAAATATGGGAAGCTTCTGAAAAGATGTATTGAAATCGTTTGGCATGTGTCTAGATAGACCAAGGGGAGATGCCATGTTGCCACCACTTTGAATTCTAACATTCGAAGCTTACTTCTATTTAGCTTATCATTCTTGCTAGCATTGATTGCAACTGTAACCGATCTTTTCCAGCGTTTACTGAAACATCCTGACGAATGTTACAAACACACAAATGACGAAATGTGTCGTAACGAGAAACTTACATTTTCGCAAAAGTTTCTACCAGTTTCTGTCTAGACTAAAAGCATATTTCACTAGCTTAAAACAAATTTTGGCTTTGGCTGAACTCCTAAGTGTCTAACGAATTTTATATTTGCAATCCGCTGTAGTAAAACGTCTGAATCCATTGCGAAACAACTTGACATAATGAAAGCGCTGTCTCTTCCTTTGCTTATTCTGGATTCGCATTCAAAAACGACTTAGAATTAATCCCGCTACCCAAACATTACAAAAATCAGAGCCTCCCTTTTCGAAATTGAATCAATTTCAATGCGGTACTCGCCCCACAGAGACGATACACCCTCAATTTCCCGCCATTGTGTATTGTCCTCTCGCTGTTTGTGCTCCGCATTTGAATGAGAATGAGTCCTCTAATCCAAGACGTCAACACGAGAGACATAAAGGGCTCTTTGGAAGGGGTCCACGAGGGGGGCGAGTGCAGATTTAACTTTCGGATTGCGAACGACGCTAAACTAATTTCAGAAGATAGCTGGGGATGCTATGCACACACGCTTATGTGCTCAAATGCATGGACGAACGACGTTCGACGGCACAACCTTGATTGGAGATAAGTAAATATTTTCGGAATAGGAGAGCTAACCGTGCGCCACTGTCGTGGCATCCAAGCAGAAGGTAAATAAGTGCACATATCAGGAAAACATTTCTTTTCAAACTGTGTCGTATTTATCTGAATACAACACGCATTTCGTTCCAAACATTGCACCGGACAGAATTACAGGCCCTTGGTTATCCAAAGTGATGAGACTGACGCAAACTGAATACTCTTGATCCAATGACTTGTCACAAAAAATCTACCCGAAGTATCTAAAAATTAGGAGTAACTTGAAAGTACAGTAAACTCCCAATTGTCAGAGCTCGGATTATCCGTGGGGGTTCACACTTTAGTTTTCTTTTTATTTTACGGTGATTATTTACTGAATAAAAAATAATGATGGTGCGTTATTGGTCGTTTTTAGCTTTCCAAGATATTTTTTACTTTCAATTTAGCTGCAATTTAAATTTATGTATCATGTTATTGACTTTTAAAACTATTTCATACATTAATATATTTTTTAACCTATTTTCTCATTAACCCATTAATGTCTGACATTTTTTTTCCAAAGATATTTTGTATACTGGTTACAAACAGTGTTCAATCGACAGGAAAAAATAATAAAAAAATATTAGGTAAAAAATAATTTTTTTGTTAAGGAAAGAAAAATCGTCCTTTAAAAGTTACGATAGACCTCAGTGGATACATACGTTTTTTACTAAAAAATTTTCTGCCTACGATATAATATTTAAAAAGACATTTTATAAGAAGAAATAAAATCGGCAATTAGCATAAATTGGGACACTGGGAATAACTTTGAAAACTTAGCTTTTCTTCTTGAGATAGTAAACGATGTAATTTTTTTTATAAAGATCATATTAAAACTGCTACAGAACACACTTTACAATGGTTATATGCTGCAATCTGTTAATAACGAATTGAAACAATACCGAGGAACTAATTGAACACTGTTATTTGGTGTTGAAATGCTCATTTTGGGGGAAATTCAGACCCTTTTTTGGAACGTCCCTAAAAAGGGACGCTAAGCATTAATTAGTTAATTGCAGTTACCGTGCCACCCTATCCCGTGGATAATCAGGGGTTTACTGCAGTTGTTACGCGAGAAATTTTTCGGCCATTTCAAACACGTTTCTGCAACAATCATTGTGAAGTGGTGTTTATTTTTTCTGTTTGTCAGTTTTAAATCATTGAGTAAATAAAATGAAAAACACATTCATCATGTTACGTCGGGAATCGCAAATCAAATACATACGCAAATTGTGATAAGTGAAACTTTTATGGAGAGCACAATAATACTTTGTTTGTGTAATGGAACTTCCAATAGTGCTGCTGGGCCTACTTTAAAGGTAGCCACAACACACATTTCAAGCTCTGTGACAGCCAACATGCAAATAATAACATAGATTTTAGTCTAAGAAAATGATTAATTTAAAAAACCTTTTTTCGAAAGTTGGACAAGTTGTTACTATATTTTGGTTAAAGCGAATAGGATTTTCCATTACGGAAATTTTTCTTTCATTCCAACTGCACTAAATTAATTAATATCTTAGTTTTCTTCCCTCCTAAATTTAAAACTTCTCTTTGTGGTGAAAATAGTATGTGTGATTTTTTTTTAATATGACTAGATTTCGAATTTAAAACATTTTACGCGGTTAGTTTAACAATAAGTTATTTTTGTTACAAAAATATTTTACCTAAGACATGACATTTGAAAATTATGGATATCAGTTTCGTTCTTCTAAAGCTCTATAAGGGCGATTCTCTGCAAAACTCGTCATTTTTCACACGAAATCTGTCTGGGCACGGTTTTTTGAAATGTTCGTATAATTATAATACTATTGCTCAGAAAATGAATCTATTACTTTGGTTTGAAGGAGGGCCAGTTGAAGTTTGTGTTTTTCTGATAAATCATGATAGGGGGTAAGTCCCCCGCCTGGTATAACTAGGCAGGGGACTGTGCCAGGTGACTCTGTTTTTGCTCTTTGTTGCGTAATATCTGCAAAACTATTGAAACATAATTAGTTACGATACTGCCTATAAATTTAGGCACAAATCGTGGACGTAATAACTAATATGTTTTATAATTAAATTGATTGACATTAATAAAATCACGTCCCAGAGGACTGTTTTCGCAACGACCCTGATGCATACTTTCATCACAAATGTGGCTCTCAATTTAAGCAAAGTAGCGTTTTAACACCATTCTCGGCGATTTCGGCAAATTCACACTGATTACTTTAAACTTCATGCCAAAAAGAATTTGCAGAAGTTATAGATTTTTCATATTACAGCTTTGAATTTGTTGCAGGGGACTGTTTGGAAAAACTCCGGACAGAATTTACGTGACAATTTTAACTTTTAGAAATACGTAATTATACCTTATTTCATAAGAAAAATATAGCTTCATTATTCTATTTTTAGATATTAATTGCCAAATTTATGTAGTGTTATTTATTTTATTTATTTAAACCCCACCAGTCACCACCGTACCTACCCTGATGAGGGTTTAACCGGATGTGGTGGCTGGGAGGAATGAACAAAACAAATTACATGGAAAAAATAATAATAAAAGGAAAAACAATTTTGATATATACAGAAAAAGAATAATATAACATTTGAAGTTTTTAGGCAGGATATTTGAAGTCTTCTATTTGAGTGCTGAGTAAAAACATTATTTTATGAAGATTCTTGCGAGTAACTGGATGATGAAGAATATGAGCTATATTTTTGGATACAGGAAGGTTGGAATTATATATGCAGTGGAAAGAACTAGTTAATGGACAATTGAATACGTAATGTTCAGGAGTTCCAAGTTGGCTGCAAACACATAATGGTGAGCTTATTATTTTGAATCTGTGCAGATATGAAGGAAATGGACCATGTGCACTGAGAAATTGTACTTCCATAGGATGTTTGCATCGTGGTTTTAGCTTGACTTTTGGTAGGATTTCGTGAACTCTCCGACCGGTTTCTGCAGTGTCCCAGATTTCCTGCCAATTTTGAAGAAGATTAGACCAAAGGTGATGTTTGAGGAAAGATTTTGGTAGAGGAAATTTGAATACTAATGAATGTGCTGGGTTCATTGCTGCAGTTTTAGCTAAAAAGTCGGCTCGTTCATTGCCAAAGTGTCCCTTATGGGCTCTAACCCAGGATAGATTTATGTTTGGATGTTCTCTGCAGAGGGATTGAATGTCTCTGACTAACTTTGAAGAATGCATTGGGTCCTTGATTGCTTTAAGCGAAGATAAACTATCAGAGAAGATTGTAGTGTTGAAGGTAATGTTTTCTGATGCAATATAAAGTAAAACGTGAAAGATTGAAAAAAGCTCCGCTTGAAATACTGAATTATACGCTGTAAGTTTGGCTGACCAATCGTAGACAACCTTATTGTTGGAGATGTGAGTAAATGCTGAGCCGGTTCCATCACATATTTTCGATCCGTCCGTGAAAATCCCAGTGTGCAGTGTTAAAATATTCGGCTCTTCCAAACTAATATTCGGAGTAGCGCACTGTATTAAAGGATGTTCAGTCCATTTTTGGCTTGCTGCTTCAAAGTCATTGGATAAATTGACATTATTAAGGGATACTTCTGCTGTAGTTTTCCTTATGAAGACATTTCCTAAAGTTGATTTTAGATTAACTGTAAGAGCAATGGGGGGAATTCCCGCAAGGACATGTAAGGTGGTATGAGCTGATGTTTTATATGCTCCCAAAACAACAAGAAGGAAATGGCGTTGAATGGTAGCTAATTTCTTTAGGTCTTTCTGCTTTAAAAAATGGGCCCCATACTGCAGCAGCGTAAAGAATTGAAGGTTCTATCACTGTTTGATATAATAATCTGCGTAGTTGGATATTAGCTCCCCAAGATTTTCCGGAGATGCATTGCAGCTTACTAAGAAGATGAATAGATTTCTTATGAATTTTTTCCAAATGTGCTGTGCAGTTAAGATTATGTAGTGTTAATAGGTTTTTTGAAATACTATCTTTAACAGTTAGACTATGGGATTGGGAGAGCCAGGAGACTGTGTTTTTGGCGCTTAGATAATTGCTAGAAAAAAAATTAAATTGTTATCACTCCAAATACAATTGGGCCACAAAGTATTAGTGCTTTACTTGTATTAAGAGCGATAATTACTTTATTACACTTTATTATTTTTAAAATACTCAGTTCGGACAGCCAATTACCAGTTTACAGAGAATCGCCCATAAGTAGAATTTAGAGAAAAATTCAATAACCAATTGAGCTTTCATATCAGTCGCTTGCCACTACAACTCAGATGCATGTCAACATGTGAGCAGAGATTTCCAATGTTAAATAGAGTTTATTGTGCAGAAAAAGGTGAATGAACATATCTGTTTCTCTTTCTTATTTTTTCACCTCATAAAATAAGCATAATATCCCCTCTAGAGGTAAAAGTTAGAACACTTTCCTAAGAAAATCGGTTGATTCACTCAAAATGATAAATACTAATATTTTTGCAAAATTTTGTCCAACAACGTGAGCTTGTTAGCAAAATTACTTGTAGTTATGTTTAAATCTTCTATTATTTATTCCTATTTAAGTCTTTGCTTCATAAATTACCATGTACGTCAAGCATTAATAGTTTTAAAATTTAAAATTTGTTAAACATACGCTTTGGAAAACTTAAATTGAATTTATCACATTGTATTGTTGTCCAAAATCATTGCTACAGAAAAATTTGCATTTTACGTAAATTGCATAAAAATATATAAAATTGAGAAAAGGGTAAAATCAGCCAAGTTCGAAAACATTTATAATGTTTTGCAAATCCACAAAAGTAAAAATGTGCCTTACTGGTTTACTCTTAATAAATATTCAATTACCGCTGCAGATACAGTGCACTTGTTTGACCAACGGAACATGTATGCAATTTCTCGAAAACTTTGAAATATAACGAAATTTTCAGTGATTTTTTAAAAACCTAATGCTTTAAGTAGACTTTTCCTTAATTAAGGTAGCTTTAAAGATGGTTTTGAGTTTTGTAAAATTTTCTTTAAAACAAAATTGGGGAAAATGTAATAAATTGATTTAAAAAATATTTTGAAATTAATCGCTTTATCTTTTGAGCTGCGCCTTCCCCTTCCCGCTGTTTTCCTTTTTAATAAACTTTAGAGAACGTTATCTAATTCGATTAAAGCATAATTTATTCGTAAATCTTTATTCGGTCATTACAAATCGTTTCCGTACTTAGTTTTTCCATTTGAACAGCTTTTCAGTCAATTTTGAACAGTTAAATGAAATTTATCAATCCTCTGCAGCACACTTAGATTCTACTAAAACCTTGATCCAATGCATATAAGTGCTTCCAACAAACTATAACGCAGAACTTGAAAAAGCGTTTTTGAGTAGGTAACTTTTTGAGGGTACTTTTGTTAAATTGTTATTATTATTACTTTATTATTACTTTAGCGTATGCTTCTGAAGACTACTTTTGGAATCAAAAAGCTGAGAAAACCACAGAGATTCTAACCATATTTTCAGATTTCTCTGACTCCAAGAAATAAAAATTAAAACTTATTAACTTCTGAAGCGTATTTCTCTGTAAACTTAACATTGAGAACGGTAGGACATTGGTGAAATCAAAGCTCTGAAGTTTTTAATCACAAAAAGAAACTTGAGGATCTTTTTTCCCACTGTTTTGACCTAAAAGAAAGTTATTGAGATAAAAAAAATGTTACTTCATAATTATATTGAAACTTTTCTTCATCTCTACCCCCTTTCCCTTTTCTGCAAATGGAATGTTTCATACATTCCATTTTTTTTAAACCTAAAGCGTCTCAACTAAATTTATTAATTTATTTTATTTATTCATTTGCAAAATGTTTTTCTGAGAAGAATTTTTGTTGGAAATCCATTCCGCGTTTTCTATATTTAAGAGAAAACTCTGCTTGATTTTGTTTATCCTCCTCCAACCCCCCCCCTGCCCCCATAAATACTAATCGGTAGGCAATATGATATTGATTATCAATCTCATGATAATTGATAGCTAATAATTTATTAAACTAACTTTATGTTGTTTCGATGTTGTGTTGTTAGGAAAGTAGATTGGAAATATGTTAAAGAGAGAGAGGGGGAAATGAATAGTCAAACAAAAAATATATATATACAAAATCAATGGTTTTACTCAGAACAGCAAGCTTCTTTAGTTTTAGATGAATTTTTGATTGCTATAAATACATTTTTAAACGTTTAGTCCTATGTTAAATTATTTATACTTTAAAAATGAAAGGGGTTTCCACTATCAATATGCTTTATTAAAGTACTTATCTTAAAAAAATATGGTTATTTCCTCTGCAATTACGCAATAAAAGTTTAATAAAAATTGTAATTTGTGAACAGAGTTAATGCACTATTATTAGTTAACAATTACGAAGGAAAATGGGAAATAAAGCTTCTATCCAATTAGAGAGTAAGTGCATAATTTCTAGGGAAGAAATAAACAGTACGTTACTTTTTTCTTCAAACATATTTTTCTTCGTCTTAGAATTTTGACAAATATCCTAACACAACTAATTGATTTTACAAAGGAACCGTTTGTCAATAACTGTGTAAAACATTCAATTTGTCTTGTTATCTTGTCTATCTAATGGATTTAGGAATTACATTCGTGTTTGCTGATTTTAATACATTTTTTTCATTAAAAACTGCACAATTCTTTCTTTCTTTTTCTTAGTCACAAACTATGCTTATATATGAAACGCTGTATCTATTTAGTCATTCAGGCTATTCAATCCAATCTTGCTCCACTTATTTTTATTTATTTATTTATTTATTTATTTATTTATTTATTTATTTGTAGTATATTATAGTTTAAACTTTAAAGTAATAAAAAGGCAGAAATCTTGTTTCATGATCTCGCCAAAATTATGCATCACTGGCATTTCTACTTTTTTCTTTCTTGAGTAAAATAAACTAAAAAATATGAAGTGGCGCAAAGTTATCCGGTCTGGCTCAAAGATACCGGGAATGACGGTATTTATTTTGCTTTGTTTGAATATTATTAAATTGTTGTGGCCAAGATTTCAGTTCAAGCATTTTTTAAAATTTTTAATTTTTTGGAGCATCATAGTTTTCTTTGACTTTGGCTGCATAAGAATAGATATTTTTTTACAGATTAATAAAGAACTAATTATTTTTAGGCAACAAACGAATTTCAATTTTTTCAATCGAATACACCATTATAATATGCGTGCGCTCGAAGATTTTCAAACTTAAAATAATTGTTTAATTAATGCATTTTTCTTATTTGAATTTAGTTTTCAATGGTCGTTCTATTTTGAACCAAGTAACCAAAATCAAATGAACTTGCTTTAAGAACTTGAAAGCTGAAATTGGTAAAATTTTAATATTCATGCAAACTTTGAATAAACTATCCCCCATGTTTTCCAAAATTAGTATTTTTTTTAAGTACATTGATTTTTCTTTTAAAAAGTTTACTAACCAAGCTATTGTGAAGATGGTAATTTAATTTCATTTCAAATGCATTTTTTTAACTGATTTTCTCCATCCTTACTTTCTCTTTATCTGTGTTAAATCTAACCCCTTATATTACATTGGTTATCTTGCTGATTTGTTTTTCAAAAGAAAAAAAAAAATGAAGCGAATCCACGAACCAAGAAAATGGTCTTTCTGAAGTAAATAGAGTGTAGTCAGTTAGCATGCTACTAATTTACAGGAAAATCGTCATCTAGAGTTGTAATGACAACGATATTATTTCTGTTCATAACATTTTTCCACCGAAGAAATATGATAATAATTTCGCTCAAACGGGGGGACAATAATTTCAGAGATAAATCAGCGACCCAGACATAAGTACATCGAATCATTTCCATGCCACTGCTCAGGTTTAAAAGCGCCCTGGAATAAAAGTTAAGTGTTGCGTTCGAAGTTAAGTACGTGCCCAGAGTCGATGTCCCACCAAGTCAGCTTCCGTTATGACACAATCCAGGTGAAAACCCGGGCAGATGCGACCAGCAGCGATTTTGTCGGGACCAATCGGCACGGAACTAACACAGTTCCACCCTCTCTCAGCCATTCACTTTCATGAACATGCTCGGTCCCCTCTCCCTCCGGACAATCTCTATGTTCCAATAGCCATGCCTCACTGCGCCCCAGAAAAGATTCAAATTCAAAAAATCCGCGCTTTTCGGTTTAGTTAGAAGGGTGTGAAATCGCGTCTCTCGCATCCACCCCCCTCCCCCAACCCCCGACATCGCTCGCTTTAACGAAGGGGTAGTCGGCGGTCACTCACAAAAGAGAACTTTTTTCGAACCTCTTGGTGGAAAAAGGCAGATATGCAAAAAATAATAAATTAGAACCATGACATTATTTCCACTCGGGGTCTGCTACACCGGGGGGTCCCTCAAAGGACTCAACAGTGCGCAAGAGTCCGAAGAGGGGGGGGGGTTGGATGAAAAGGTTCTACGAGGGTGGCTGTGGATCCCTCAATGGCGGCATGATAGGCTTCCGAATATATGCGGAGGTCAAACAAATTCACTCCTTATTCACGTTTTTAAGTGGTGTAGTCCAGCTTTAACGAACATAATTATACGCTTCCCGGGAAGCCCCCTTCCCGCTGAAAGGAAACGTGCTCCGGCTGCGGTGAATGGAACTTAAGAATGTTCTTCGAATCTTCCTCCCTCCTTTCGACGCTAACAATCCTCTTGACGGGAGCTTTCGCCGAGATACGCAGTCAATTGCGATCGTCTGCCTTCTATGCAGAAAGGGACCCACCGCTCTGAATGTTCTTTTCCCAGCGGAACACGAATTGTTTTAAAAGGAAATGCCAACCGAACAAATTGAATCGTTGATTTTCTCTTCGCCGTGAAACGAAAAAGGAAAAGTTAGCTTTTCGATTCAAGTAAACGTATAAACAATGAAATATAATCAGATCAGTTATAGGTACCGCTCACAACTTTTATTTTACCCACACAGTTAACGAATTCATACTATTAAAAAAACATCAATTTTACAACTGAATTGAATATTTCACATATCAAAACCAAACTGCTCACATATCAAAACCAAAACCATACTAGTTAGATAAATATTTTTTTTCGTTGGCATCACCTACTGTAGATACCCATCGAGATCCAGGTCTTTATAGGATTGTTTTACTCAGATTAAAAAAATGTATTCTCCAAAATGCTATGTTACTGAATAAATGGCATGTAATGCTATAATCATTAAGCCACATGGTACATCTTATTACAACAATCTTCAGTCTATATCTATCCATCCATCTTTTTTTATATAAATATTTAAGTACCAATGATTTAAAATATGTAGGCAGCCATTCCAACCTTAAAAAATGCAAAAAAGGCAAAAAAATAAATAAATAAATAAATAAAAAACAAACTTACGAGTTGCGTTCATGTCATTATGTGTGTGTTTCCAAATGTTTTTTTTTTTTAAAGATCTTTCCCTAGAAAGTTGAAACTTCTGTTACTTTCATTATTCCATGACCTCTGAGAACACTTCTTTATGGGTGTATTTCGCCTTGGGGTAAACTGCTGAAGCAACTTCATATCGCTTGGAATCAACTTGAATTTTATCACGAATCTCTGATGCTTCCCTAAATTTTCGCCAGCAATAAGTGACCGCCCCGTAAGAAGGCCACCATCACTTGCCAGCTCTTCGTCAAACGTTTGATCAACTTTTTACAGCATATATCTCTCTATCTACTCTTTATGCGTTGATTTTGAATATTCATTAAATGAGTAGCATTTACTGCAATAATGTCAGGATTAAAGGTCTATTTTGACTTTAAAAAAAAAAAAAAAACTCCTCAAGACATCATAACCTGACCCAAAGCAATAACTTAAATCAAACCTTCATATATCCGGATTTTTTCACCTGATAATTAAACAGTTACACATACTCTATGTTTTATTCATACATTAATTTATTTATGGTGATTTAACCATATAAAAGTATATCATATGAAGTGGAAGGAACGAGTAAATTATTGACCGAGAGTAAATTTTATTATTTATACATGGCTAAACTGGATTACTAAATTAACTGCAGAAGGTCATAACAGCTAATTTCTATCTTAATTTAAAAATCTGAGACAAACTAGTGGAAAACTATGGTTCTATAGTTCATACAAATTTATAAAAGATACTTATCAGTTACTATAAAATTAAATCAGTAAAAATTTTATTTGCGAAAACTGTATTGAAATGTGTCTTGAAGTGCCTAGCATCAAATGAGTATAAAGGACAGAAATAGAAAATGGTGATAACTAGTGCAGATGGTAGGAAAAGCTATCATCTATTTTGTGGCAAGTGATGGTTATAGTAGGTAACGCCACACATCATGATTTCAAGAAACGTTTTAAAGAATGTCTTTTTTACCAATGGCTTGAATTCTGCAGGTGCTTTATCCAAAACTTTTATTCTGTCAACTGCATTCCGCCGTTTCTCGCTGCCGCAATTATTCAATAAATTCTGTTTTGATTGCATTTTGTAATTTTCAGCTATTTTTCTTTTAAAATAAAGGTGCTTTAAAATCAATGGTAAAAATGTGAATTTTTCCAAGTTCTCTTAAAGCACTTGAACTTTTCTTCTCTTCTGTATTTTAAGGAATCAGAGCGTCACATAAAAACTAAAAATGTGTCGTCAAATAATTCAATCTAATTTACTATATATTAGCAGAAGATGAAGTTTGAAATTTCTCTTTGTCGCATCTTTTTTACTCAATACTGCTACTGCTAAGCTTAGTAATACTAATAGTAATATTTTTTATATTTTCCGTCTCGCGAGAATCACTTTAACATAAAGTACGGTTCTTGTGCAGAAAAAGATTGGGCACCACTGATTTAAACTGTTCAATTGTTGAATTTTTTAAAGAAGTAATACAAATTTGATAAATATCATTTAAAAATAATAAAGATATCTTGAGAGCAAAATACATGCTAGTCAAAGTTGATGAAATATTCTTTCTAAACTTAATTAAAAATATTTAATATTGGGAGGGGAAAAATGTTTAAATTCTAGTATATATAAAGAAGGTAGAATTAACTTCTTAATTTTATCTTACTTAAACTGTTTTTTACATGCTAGGAAACCCTAACTGCCTGTGATCTTTACGTTTTCACGACTAAAAAATCTTTTCATTTACAATTGTAAAAAGAAGTATACAATGCAACAATATCTGATGATTTGCAGTTTCCATAAAGTACTTTTCATTAAAAAGTATCTGAAGAATTTTCTGCTGAATGTTAGGTTTTGAAATTTAACCCGATATTCCAACCATTCGTTTTGGATCCCTCCTTCCATTTAAAATTTGATCATTTCCACTAATTTTCAAAACTCAATGCTACATGTCTGCAATTATGTACCAAAATCTTATGTGGTACATATGTACCTTTGCACCCCCTGAAGTGCGCCACTGGATGTTAATATTCTTTTTCATCCTGAGATGAAAAATATATCTCACAATCCAAATATTTCTGAACATATAAACATAAAAAAGTCATAAGTGAGCATTTTATTTAAACTAGTTCAGCTTTTGGAGCTGAGTCCAGTCTGAACATGCGTAGATGAAAAAATGAGTGTTAATCTTAACAAGTTAAGCGTAACAATTGTTTTAAACCGCTCCCTGGAAAACATACGTGTCAAGGCAAACAACGCATAGGTTGAGTCCTTCACAAACTCAATTCATTTTTGCGAATTCGCCAGGTTATTCGCATGAAGCAATGTTATTTTTGAATGAGGCCTGAGGCGTTTTATCCCCTAAGTGCCTTTCGAATAAAGAAGGATAGTTCATCCCTTTGTGAAGAGAAAACAGGTCAAAACTCAACTCCAACGGATGACATCACTCTTAAACAGCCCGAACACAATATTGTTTTATTTTTCTATTATCAAAAAGAGCTTCCGATTTTTTTCTGAAGTCGAGGACGAGTGTCGGAGTCCCTAATTAATCAAGCTCAATTTGAGATAACAGCCTAATCCCTTTATACTTAAATGTAATAAATGTAAACTCTGTACCTCAAAGCCAGACTAATGAAAATCACACTATCTCTACTTTGCAAGGAGTCATTAAAAAAAATTCCGGTACATAGGTTAGGACTCATGCGCTTTTAACACTGGTAAACAGTAGTAATGTCACTTTTTTTTTAATATGGAAAGACGTTGCTATGGCTGAATACGGTATAAAATTCTATACATGCATTAATAACCTGAGAATCGCCAATTTTGGACCTAAGTTAGTCTGGCCCTGAAGGACGTAACTAATTTCATAGCTCTACTATTAGTAACATGGTTAGTAACGGAAAGACAAAACACCATTTATTTATTCAACAAGCTTGAATGCCATGTGTTCATAACCGCACAAGCTAACTTTTTATGTACCCGAAACGCGCTACAGGCTCGAGCCAGTGGCATAAATCCAATGTGGTTCCTTTGCGCTTGTATTCGAAAAGGAGGCTTCGGCAGCCCTTTGAGGCTTCGGCGAGATTTCTGCTTTGCTGATACCTCACAGGTAAACAGCCGGAGCCTCAAACGGACCGGAACAGGTTTCGTTGATTTGGGAAGCCGGACGTGAAAATAATAGAAAGGACAGCACACACACAGCACCCCCAACAGGAGATAACTCCTTCCTCCTCCGATCCAGAAAAGCGTTTTCTTCCTCACTGATTGGGATACGCAGAGTCTTTTTGGAGGAGTGCGTTCGGTGCCCTTAGAAAATTCACTCGACGGAAAATAATCTACTATCGGAACGCGCAGTGTGTTTACATTTCGGTTCTGAGCAATGGGAAGGAAAAATAGACTTCATACCACAATTATTATAAACGAGATACAAGGCATTTTTAGCATACTTAGTAGGTTTATAACAAGGTATCTGCCATGGACGGTAGAAGCAACTTTTGCTCGTTCTGCGTCTGTGATTCCGGTGAGAGTTAGGTTCAAGAATGAATTGCTATATTCAACTATTTACGAAATGGAGTAACTTAATAATTAATTTTATGAAATGCATTTCAACAGTATAACTTTGTATTAATTTTCCCCGCAACTAACTGCAAAAAAGTGAAAGATTTTTTTTACTCGAAAAACAATTTTAAGAAAGGGTAAATAATAGATGGCAAGTTTTGCAAGAGATGAAAGATAAAAAATACTTAATGCAGATGCTTTAAACCTTTAACATTTTCTATAGAGAAAAAAATGTGCGAAAAAATGTATGAAAACAAGCTAGCATCCTGATGTAAATGAGAGTCAACGCAAATAAAGCAAGTTATCAAGAACATACTGCATATAGCTATTTCAAGTCTACAATGGAATATCTTCAGCCTTGCAAAAATGTTCAACACACAACAAGAAATCCGTGAGAGAACAGAAAAGTTCTCCTAGCGCAGCCAGAAATCAACTTCTGTTAGGGTAAATCGGATTACTACGGTCCTTACCAGTACATAAAATAGCATCCTAGGATGAGCAAAATGTATTCAAATCAACAGTTCTGAAGGCACCCCACCCCTTACTGTGTCCTTACATTCATCCAAACGATTATGTACCAACACACGGATGCGCAAAAAGTGGACTTTCTTCTTGTACCACACAAAATCTAGGAACAGGATGTTCATATCTTTTATGTCATGTTTGTATATTTTTAGTAACTTATAAGCTTTGTGCGCGGAACCTAACGGATGCTTCAGAAACATAAATATGTTGTCCTTCTGAAAACAGATAAAAATAAATCTATTTACATAGACCTCCTATGTAACAAAATTGTCTTCCACTGTAACAATGTCTCGATATCCGTTATTTCTTCAACAAAGTCAACAAAACAAACTTTCTCTTGGGGAATGTCTTAATCTTGCCAACCAAAGCAAACGCACAAGGTAAAGAAGAATACATATATTCGGTAAATATGAATGGAAAGGAAAATCTCAATGAAAGCAAACCCTGCATTTTCCTGAACCACAGAGGGACGACAGCGACAAGAGAACCACCGCAACAATGCTTTTGTGTCCTCAGTACTTGACTGTGGAAAATGGAGGGGTCGTCGAGGGGCTTTTTTTGGAAGTACCGAGTGGTAAATCTGGAAACTTGAGCTTTTAATTTGGGACGGATGATTGTTGGCGAGCACGTGCGACAGGGACACGACGATGGCACTTGACACAGACCATGACACATGAGAGGAAATGAAGTTACGTTCGAAATCACGTAAGTCAGTGCCGTCCCGATCAAGTGCTACTAAATGCGTAATGGCCGCTGCCGCAAAATAAATAAAGATTTTGAAAACATATTCAGAAATAAATCGAGTTTCACAAGCAAAATTAATGTAATTATACAGAATGATGTGAAAAAAAATTTTCTTGTTAAACTACTATTAGCAGAAAAGCAGTCAATTTCGCAGAACTTTCTATTTTTAAATACATGTTTGTTTATTATTACTAAAACTCGGAAGAATTTAATGTGCATATTACCTGTGTAATTTGTACATTGCCCGATTTCTGCACTTTAGCAGTAACATATATAGACAAAACATTTATAAATAAATATGAAGTATATGTATATGCATACATACAACGCAAGAAAAAAAATACGCAGTACACACATTGCATCGTGATTATTTCATTTTTTTTTTTTGCAGTTTTAGCAGAAATATATACTTTTCTAAAACTAAGTAAATGCTACGGATGTACTCTATGGGATGTCATAAGGACGTGTTTTCCCGATCGGTAAGTCGTCACTCGTCAGTCTCGTAACCCCAGCGGCTCAGGTTCAATTCTAGCCGATCGAAGATCTACCGTGTTCACTAATGGTGGCTGGAGTTCTCCAAATATATCCGTTCTTCCAAAGTCCTCAAGATCCAATTTCAAATCAATACCTCTGGGGGGTGCTGGAAAAAGGGTTGCTCAGCTCCTGGTCTGGATAAGAAAACAAAGCACTCCTCAGGGCCCCATCCAACCGACTTAACCAAGTATAGTGGTAGGCGGTACGAGGACCCTGGTGTGGGTGTATGTGGAATTTTTAAATTTTATTATGAAAGTAATTTATTATTGATATTTTTAGCAGTGCTTAGTCTTTCAGAAAGAATATTTTAAAATATTTTATTTATTTTTTTATTTATTTCTGATTTTAAGACATACTTTTAGTTTGTATTCATTGTACTCTGTATTGAGCTGCTATATGAACTGAATTGCTGATAAATATGAATTATCTACATCATCATTATTATTATTATCGTCGTTTTTATCTTTCGCAAATAGTCACTACCTAATGACTCACTTATAAATTCACATTTCCCTCACAAGACGTTCATTTCCTCGAGGCGGTGGCATGGTGCGTCTATGAAAATCAAAATAAAACCACTCGCTTTTGAAGGGTAACTGCAAACTTGTCAACAGCTGTTGACGTTTCCTCCTGCCCTCCCTTCCATCGTTGGGAGAGCCATCAGATGTCTGTCAAGGGTAATTCGACGTCACATGTTTGTTCACTCCAACTTCAGCGGTGGCCTTTGATGAGGAGGAGTTGCTGAAGCGGGAGGTCAACCTCGTGCCATGGCAAGTTTAGTGATCGCTTTCCAAAGAAACGAGACTTTGTCCCCACACAACCGATAAAATATCATCATTTATAAACAATTGGCAATGCTTCAATGTGCATAGCTAACTCTTTATATGAGTTAAGTTTTTCAGTACAATGCTGCAACTATTACCTGTTGATTCCCCACACAACCGATAAAATATCATCATTTATAAACAATTGGCAATGCTTCAATGTGCATAGCTAACTCTTTATATGAGTTAAGTTTTTCAGTACAATGCTGCAACTATTACCTGTTGATTCACTGCTATATTTAAGATGATCACATTGTTCCAGATTGTAAGCTAATTTAGAAAAATGTCACCGTAGCTGTAAAATAAGTTATTTTGGCAAGTAAATAATTAACTATCATAAAAAAAATACTTGCATCTTGTGCTTTCAGGTAAGTGCTATACTCATGAAAATATTAAGCATATTTTTAAAGGACACAATTAGTGATGCACAATAGCTGTTACGGTTGTGATATTTTCTAGATCGACTCTTAGGTTAAAAAATTTATGAATCCTACCAAAGTTAACCATTATAATTAAGTCAGTTTGATTATTCAGGGTTGTAAAGCCTGCTCTCTACCACCCAGAAGAATGCAAGCCGAGATTTTCTGGAAAGTGGTAATTATTTTATTTGAGCCTGAAACTGAAACGAATTAATTTTCATTTGAACATTCCGGATCCTGGTTCAATTTACCGGCATCGACAGATCTGAAGGGCTAGCCATTTTAAGTGGACGTGGACGTTTTCTGTTACTTTTTACCATAAGGAATTTAATTAAATTGTGCAGGGTCTCTTATAAATATTGGTTCAAAATGAAAGGAGATGTAGGGAACACAACGAGGATTTGGAATCATACAAGCAGTGCAGAGTAGGAAAAAGCTCATTTATACGGTAGATTCTACCGCATGTCATCTGCGTTCATGTTATCTGCTGGGTAGAAGCCGCCTGCTGCTACAGCTAGAAAACACAAAATTATTCCTTTGGGAGCTAAATGCTTCGAAACAGTTTATATTGAAAGATATATTCAAAATTGCCAAATTACATAAATTTCAAAATTGAGAAGTGTGCTATTTCTTTTCTGTACCTGACAGGAACTATATTCTAAATCAGAAAAGTCTTTTAAGTAATATTTAACAGACAGAGTAAATTAAATATATTAAAACAAACGTATTTCATGCGTTCATTATACAAGTGGAAAACTTTTATACTTTCAAACACCCTTAAGGGTTTTAAATACAGGGCTGTTTCCGTCTCCAGCAGTTATGCGATTTCAAATCATCATTGTGTCCCCTATAACCTCCTGAAATTTTCTACCAACATTTATAGGATACCCTAATGATAAATGATATACCAATAGTAATTGACACATATTCCTACCTCATAACTTGTTAAAACAAACAAACAAGCAAACAAATGAATAAATTAAATTAAATAAAACTTTAGCGCTGTTAGTCAATAATAATGGCATTAGCAAACAGAAATAACCGTAAGATTATTTCAAAACTGGAATACCTATATTTTCTCCTTGTGAACAAACATATATCAACTATTTCGTGCTATATCAACACTTCATGCATCTCATTGTTTCATCTGAGCACTTTCGATAACCTTTATTTTTTTTTTTTTTTCACATTGTATTGAAGGATAAATGAAGTACAAAAATAAATTTCGTGTGCATTACAAACATGTCCTATAAGTATGAATCAAAGTACAAAGTTTTTTTTTCCTTTCTTTTCTTTTTTTTTTTAAATAGGAGCTCTCAAAGAACGATATTTAATTTCCCTTGCACAACCGAAAGCTGCAAGTCATTTGCAAAAATGGGTTATAGTGTTAGAAAATTTGCAAATTCAATTCCTCCAACTCTAATAGAGATTTCCGTTTAATAATCACCCCCTTTTATCCAAAGACTGCACCCCGGCTGTGACCAATCGCCATTTTTTGCCGCACCTGTGCAGGAACCCATAGCCTCCAGACAGGGATACAGAACTTCACCAGGCAAGACAAAATGTGGCCGCCATTTTGGGCATGTGTCAAGAGCATGCTCGTTCTACAAGGGAAGGAAGTCCTGCGTGAAAGTGTAAAGGACCGCAACTGTTTTCCTGGTAAATATTCACCAAATTTTACACACTCCACTCCTTTTCTGAAAACAAGTCCTTTGGAGACATGTTAAGAGCACACAACATGCTAGGAAGCATCAATAAAGCCGCAAAGGAAAGTATTTCTGCAAAATAAGGTCATGGAAATCAAATAAAAATTTATAGATTGAAAAGAATAATAAACAAAAGATAAAGTTACAATTATCATATTTTTTTCTTTGCCGATTGATTTACTAGATTAGTGCATTGAAATAAAAGTCAAAATTGTTTATTCTATAAATATTGTCAAAATAGTTGAGACACCAAAGTTTTAGATCTGTATAAAAGGAATTGAAACAAATGCTATAACTTTTTGTAAGAAGAAATAAGCGGAATCATTCTTGGAAAAAAAAAAGTTCAACAAATTACTTCATCCTGATATAATTTTGATATACATTCACTAAAACTTAAAAACTAATGTTCCCAATTTAAAAAATCCAATGTATATTACATCTATCCATGCAATTTACGTTAATAAACGACCTACTTATGATGAACCAATAAAAAAAGGTAACATCATTTGAAAATTTAGAAAACTTGCTTTATGTTTGAAACAAGAGAAAATTAATTTTTCTTTTCTAAAAAGCAGGTACTAATTTTTTATATTTTTAATGTTCTCCCTTTAAATCTCGAATCAAATATATAGCAACATTCAGCAATATTTTTTGAGAATTACTTATTACAGCCAGAAATTTTTTTATTTAACCTCAAAAGTCTATATCCGGATATCTTACAACTTGATAAACATTATAATCTTTAACCAACTTTATTTTTTTTAAAGGCACTTTTTAGCTGAAATTTTTAGATAGAGTTTTTTAATTCAGTCCATACCGACAAAAATCTGCCATTTTAAATGACCTTACATCCTTAAAAGTCAATAGCAACATGGAAAACTAGAGCCGCCAAAGTTTACATTTGGGTAGGGGGTATGATACATACAGTTTTTACACAAGTGAAAACTTCTGTTTCAAAAATGGCAATGTGTCTTAAAACCAAGTGCTTACGGGAAGGAGTTGACACTTTGAATTCCCAACGTGCTCCTCTCAATTTTGAATGTCAATTCTTATGATGACCATGTAGACCAAACATGGAGGACTACACAGTCTGTGCTTAACCAGGGTCGTTCTCCCATTACCATTCCAAAAGGTGCCTCCAGGATTGAAAGGCGGCCAGATTAAAATGCCTGGGAAAGGGCCACGTGCCCCGCGAAAGCGCGACGGATCGGGTCACCCCCCTGACGTCACTTGCTGAAACCGTAACCGCCGAAGATTAAAATCTACTTTCTTTTGCCGCCCCTTTCTGCATCTGTTGTTGTTCGGGAGGGCGGAGATGGAGTGATTAGGGCCTCGAGTTGAAAAAAGAGGTTCATTAAAAAGAAGTACCTCGGTCTCTGCGGTATTTTATCGGTTCAGATCGTTGAACAAATATCAAGGATGGACGGTACACTCGTTGGTGCTTCAAGCTGTTCCAGCAGCATAGGTACAAAGAAGTAAAAGATTTTAATTTAAATACGAATTACAACTTCAAAGAACATTGAATGTAGATCCATCTTTTTCCCTGGATGTCCAGTACTTAACTTGCACAAAAACTATGTCCAGACATATGAGTTGATACTGGAAAACAGTGTTGATTTTAATGTTGGTAAACGTTGCGTGTCTCTCGGAGTAACTTTTTTCAGCAAGTAAACACACAAATCAATTCCAATATGCTTATAAAGTTCGTTACTAGGATAGCTATTAAGTATTGCATATTTTTAGTGACTCTGTTTACTTAAAAAGGAACATGTTACTACAGATAAGTTTGAGAATGTTTATTTCCTATGAGCTCTGTATTTGTTGTTCTGTAAATGTTTAACAATAGTAGTAAGCTGATAATAGTTTACTATTATGTGTATATTCCATATGCAATTCGATGATACAATTCCGCAGTGCATAAAGACAGTATATTAAATGTAACTGAAGGGGCTGATATCTGTTTCTTTATCATAGAGGCACAGTATAAAAAAAAAGTAGAAAAAAAGACAAAGGATTGTTTTTCTACTGAAGGTACGTCATACTTCATGCATATTCGTGTGTCTTACACATTTAAGAAACATATACAATCAAAATAACAGGTTTTGATCTGCCGAAGACCTTAACCAGCAATATAACGTTTTGAAGTGAACGTTACTCAATAGAAATCAAATTATTCGGGAGATATGTGATGCAGTGAGAAGCAAAGAGGTGTAACTGGACTTTATTCAAGTTTGAATAAAACGCGTGCTACACTCAAACCTTTGATAGGCTCTTGTTGAAAACTTCTTCTGAAATGTGCTTTATAGCAGCCCCTGTCAATGCCAGGTCTACTGTTATCATCTCTTACCCAACACAAATGAGTATCTCCAACCATTTGTTCTGGTTATCTACATTTTTTTCATTTTGGTCCTCATCTCCATTTGCTTCTCATTACCTCTTAAAATATCCACTGATATTTTTCACTTTCATTTTGGGTGAAACCTAATTCAAGGTTCACACATATTAAAATTCGTTCAACCTAACTCCCAATTCAACCGCAACTTCAACTTTTCTTTCGATTACCTGCCAGAATTAGTATTGCACACTGGTGTTTTCTCGTCAAAATTGACTGGAGAGTAGAATAGCGGTTTAATTGAGAGTTGGGTTAAATAAATTTTCCAATGCGTTATACCAGTTTGAAATGCGAGATTTCACTTGGTATTTCATAAAAGACCATTGCCAAGTTTCCCATCGAAAAATATTTCCTGATAATATACTAACTCATGTGATGGTCCAGTTAATCTCTAGAGAAATATAACTCTCCGACCAGCTCATCTCAGACTTCGAAATGAGAAAAGTTTTCTTGAAGAAAACTTTTCTTGGCCAGATCGCTAATGAGTCACAGGAAACAGCAAAAGCTTTGTTTCTATGTCTCCCTCTCTTGGGAGGGGGGGGGGGTAAGTAAGTTCACCCCTCCCCCAACATCTCGAGTGAAAGCTTTTAGGTCATCCATTTTTTCTGGACTTATTTCGCTCCGGTGTATATTATTTTTCCGTACTTTATTCCTTTGGGGATCATCCGAAGAAAGTAGTTTGAGAGAGAAAACAGCAAAGAAACAAGTTCAGAAGCCGTGAGTTTATATATTTTCCAACGGGAGTAGAAGAAAAATAATGTTTATATTTTTAGTCTTTTAATCCATGCTAAACTGAACTAGTAATCAAGTGTTTAGTCAAAATAGTATTCAAAGGGGCTCGGGCTCGAATTGTAGCTTTATCTACTGAATTAATTTCATCACCCTCTTAATCCGGCATTATTTCAACTGAATTGGAACTGAAAGTACGAGTGGTCCTATGTGACATTTGATTCTATTAAAAGCAAGTAGTGAAAGTAAGTGGACTTTTTTTACATAGAAAGGGGAGGGGGGAATGCATGCAAAGTTTTCATTGTAGATTAGCGTGGAAAAGTCAGTCCTAATCATGCTGAGTATAGCAGCTCCTGCTATTGTTATTATTACCATCTTGTGCTCAAAGGAAGATCAAAGTTTCTCCTTCTATTTTCATACCTCCAAATCTTTAAATCTGGAATCATACCCTCCCCCCCTCCACACACACACCTGCTTCAGGGTGGTTCATTTATCAAAATTTGAAGATGATCATGATGGGCTCCTTTATGGACGTTTTTGTTTTTACATAAAATTGTACGGACATACATGATCATCCCCCAACTTTAACAATTGTAGCATAATCTCTTCTTCCACTCACCTCTTCAGACTGAGTATAATGGGAAAACATCAACTGAGAGGAAAGGTTGCTATTTTTACAAAAATGTGAATTAAATGCAACTTACTATTAAAAAAAAATTAAGTCTCTTTCTCATGTAAATTTCGAAGCATTTCCAATATTTTGCATAATTTAAAATTTGTTGAAAATTAAACTTTCTTTTCTATGCAGTTAGAAAAGGACCCATAAAGTTGCCTCAAGTTTAGTCTAAATATTTGCTCTAATAGAGAATACAAAAACGCCATAATATATTTTTTTATAAATTTAAAATACTTAGACTAACTAAAATGTAATTGATAGCTAACACTGCATTTTTTTTTTTTGTTATTCTTTATATTTTATGTAAACCGTTCAAGCGTACATCAATAAAATCGATTGAAAATTGGTATCTGCAATTGTAAGAGTTTTAGTCTTAAATTTTCAACAGAACAAAGTCAAAGGATTTTACGGAATAGATCTTATAAAGCAACACTGAAAAATAAAACACTTTTTCGAATGTTCTCTTTGCGTGAAAATGCGCGCGTGAAAATACAACATCATTAAAAGTGAATTTTCTCAGAAAAATTCCAAATCGTGAAATTGCAATTGAGAATTTCCAACCTAACAACAACATTTATATCTTGCTTTTAGAGCGCAAAATAGTCGGAGAAGATTTTTTATTCGTACAGTTGTGCGGTCGGAGCAGAAGTAAATTGTTTTGCCTATCATTATTTTATTTCTTTTCGCGGAAAACCGAGGATCTATGATCATGCATTCCGCTGACATTTAGCGCCATCTATCGCCTGGAGAAGGAAAACTTTATCTTTTATCCATGGGGAAAATTAAATAATATCCCATTTATATTTTAACAGACCCATCCTCTCATGCAGTTATTTCCAAAAAAAAGGTGGGAGGGGGGGGGCAGAAAAGTTATTTAATTTTTAAGAATATTTATTGTAAAGCCTTAGGAAACAAATATTACATTTAGTTTAAACAAGCATTTACTTTTCAAGTAAAATAAAATCCTATACCTAAAAGTAATGCAGGTTATTTTGATTTATTTTTTGATGAATTAAGTCAGATAAATGACATTTATGCATTTAATACATCCATGGAGAGAAACAAAAAAGAATTGATGAGCTATTTCTTCCAGATATAGAAAAAAAAAAGAAAATAAAAATGTATTGTTAATAATAATGAAATTAAAATGTACATTTTGAGCACAAAAAGAAAAATTCCCGGTTCAGATAATCTGATAACTCTTTTTTTTTTTTTTTTTACTTTGACAGAAATAACTTGAAAACTCATTTATGCACCCGATTAGAAAAGTTGTATAGCTGTAAACAAAATTAAAAAGTTAAAAAATGTATTAGGGAACCGAATTAATTTTCCGACATGGTTGTAATCCCCTTTTATTATTTACTTGGCTTACTCAGCTAATTAATTTCTTATGTAAAATATATGAGCAGTACTATCGTTTTACTATTGTGAAAAAAACTTTTTTTTTCTGCACATTTGAGGATAATTTAATTCTTAAAATGTTGGATATGAAATTGTTATGTAAAAAACAGAACAGTTAATGCTCTCAAATATTTTGCTTTTGTGCAATAGTTTTTTTTCAAACAATAGCATCGCTCACTTTTTCAAAAACAATTGGGTCAACGGAAGGTGTTTGGAATGTTACCTTCCTTCCCAACGTACTCAATGTTTCTATAATCATTTCTTCACTTCTATAAACAGCAGAAATGTATTAATTACTAAAATCAAGATAAACTAAAGGTTTTCCTTTTGCATCCACCATTTGCTAAAGATTCTTTCATTAGTTATGTGTAAAACGTTCAGAAAAGTTAAAGAAAACAGATGATTATTATATTGATTTCAGCCTGAGTATGGCAAATATTAACTCAACAACCAAAACAACCAAATCCGTTGAAGTTTTGTCCCTATGAAAATATCCGTCTCCAACAGCTAATATCTTCTGCATCAAAGTAGCTCAAAAGCTTTTTCTGGTCTGATGTAAAAATTCCCGTGAACGTTACCCTAACATTCTTATTGTGAATTTCATTGGACATTCAATGCTTTGGGAATAATCCCAGCTTTTTCTTCCGCAGGTTATGTTTTTACTGAAACCAGAGCAGTTTGCCGATGGTAAAAAGAATTTCATTTTCAGGGCAAAACATCTTCCGCGCTGGAGCAATTTAAGAGTGTCAAGTTTCCTGAAGTAAAAAAGAAACAGGTGAGGAAAAGGTGATGCTCCATATCAATTTTCATACGATTTCTCTTCCTCCTTTAACAAAACAAAAAAGTTGATGAAATCACACGCAACTATGGTATATGCAAGTCCTAATTTAGCAGTTTCAGAACATTTAGCCTGTATAATGGACCCTCTAGCGCACAATCGAAGAAGTGCTGTTGAGTTGCAAATGCACACTTTTTTGTCATCGTATATGCTACTGATTGGGGTACGCTTAGGGTTTAAACTATCTAAATCAAAAACCAGAGACCAAAAATTGTCTGTTTTTTATTAAAAGCAGCATTTTTGGAAACTTTACTTATCACACTTAATCTTATACCTAATAATAAAAAATTAGAACTAAATTTTTAAAAAATGGTGTACATGGTTCATATTTTCGGGGGGGGGGGGCTCTCCTAGGTAAAGATCCCCGAGCCTCATGGGTGTAACCGTACACCAAGCTCTGAGAATGGGTCAGGAAAATTGAGGTAATTAAACCCTTAAAAAGACTTGCCAGGACATTCACTTTTTTAGTCTCGATTTCGTCATGTTGAAGAAGAAAGGAAATTGAAAGTGTTTGAGTGTTGACATAACTTTTGCACATTGCACACAAAAGACTAATGAATATTTGAAACTTTTATGAACTTCTAAAAGTTCCAGTTATGATTTATTCATCTGCTTATATGGCGTTTCCCCACAAAGCTGACTGAATTTGAGGGAACCTGTTCACTTCATGAATTCAATGTTTATGTGTTCTTTGCGATGGAGGTGGAGATTACTTCTAGTCGAATGGTTTTTTACCGCCCCATCTATCGGTGGCCAAATCCATTCCACCCTCTCATAGGATTAGGGGAGGTATAACTTCATTAGGGAAGGGAGGATTAAGGTGACGCAATCATCCCGCTCTTGCCATCTGATCTGCGGCACTGATTTTAACCGTTCCCTTGGGGTCTTCCCGATTTGTGCTTAGTCGGACCGAAGAGGAATGTACAAACCCTCCAGAAACATAATCGACGACTTATAGCAGAAGCATAACAGAACTATATCGATATTAAATGATATGAGTTGACTGTTAATTATTTTTAGAAAGTCATAGAATCTTTAAACCATCATATACTGAAGCTGAATCATTTATTTATTCGGAATAGTGAATCGTTGTAGACTTAAAACATGATTTTAAATTATGCCTTTTATTGGTGCCCTTTTTATTTTAAGAAGAAGAAGAAGATAGCCTGTAAAATTAAAAAAAATTTGGTTTTTAATGCAATTATTAATGATTTCAACAATTTTTAGAAGAAATTTGCAAATGTACTACATTGTAAATTGTGTTATAAACGTGTATGTTTCTAAAGCTACTGTAGCAAAATTTGTTTCGCAGCACAGCAAATTCAATTAGTTTCAAAATTAATAAATATTATTTGAATTTACTGTAGTGATTACGAGTGAGTTTAAGCAGCAATAATAGTCTGTACTGAAGCTCTTATAAAAAAAGTTGTCTACGTTGAATCGGAAGATCAAAACTAGTTGTCTGAGCTTGAATTCAGTCTACTCAGTTGGTAAAGCATTGAGACTTCAGTCACTGCTTTGAGAACATATGATGTGAGATGATTTATATGGGACTGCTTAACAATCAAAGGTAGGATCATTAGGACTTTTTTTTTTTGCCTGTCTCGTATTCAATACCGTTGAATTTCTGAAATAAACTGTTTCCCTTAGTCTGATTTGCCCATAAACATCATGAAATTTTATCTGACTCAAAGTTGGTTTTTGTTTCAACTTATCATCACACGTCAGCAGTTTTGCTATTGTTTTTATCAATCCCTGATCTGAACTAAAACAAAAACAAAAGGTGATTAATGTTACTTTTTGTCTTATTTCATTTCTTTTGTAAAACATTTCATTAGCTTGAAAAAAAAAAAACATTCGTTTTTGTAAAATTCGCAAAAGTGTTTTGCCAGCCTTTCTTTGTACTTTTCCATCATGTTCAGCTTAATTCTGCAGTAAAACTTCAGTGGGATTGGTGCATTATTTCGAAATTTCGAAGTCTGTATTTGGGAATCGCTTTTCGATTATGAAAATAACACAAAAACCCGTAAGTGTAAATTTTATTCCCTTTATCCCGCTGTCCTTTTTAAAGTACAAGAGAGATTTCATATAAATTAAATAAATATTTTTTCAAAGTCTGTAACATTTTATTCATTTAGATTTAACACAACCCACAAAGTGTGATTTTTCTTAAATTTCAGCAAAATAAATAACTTGAGACAATTCGAGTTTTTTTAAGTAAGTATTTCAAGCGACTGCGTGAATGTTTTGAATTTATTTTTATCTCTATTATCAACATTTATTTTTTAATGCCTTCAAAGAGTAACTCACAACAATCCACGAGGTATGTAAATACTTTCACAATTTATTATAGGCATGAGCAATCAAAGTTCTTTCAATCAAAAATAGTCTCTCTAAATCATTGGAAGTGGTATGCCAAATGAACCCTCTTCATGAGATTTAGTTATACAGAATCTAAAGCCCACTTCCAAAAGAAATATGAGACTAGTTATATTAAATCCACAGACTAATTTGTCAACATATACGTTATTTCGTTGACAGGTGACACCTATATTCAACAGTTAGCAAAACAATTCGTTTTACTTAATCCAGTGATTCTCAACCGCTGGTCGCCGGAATGGCAAGGATCCGTAGAAAAAATTGACCGGTTTTCAGTCGTTTTTGCTGGTTTACGTTACAAAATTTCCGACTTAAAAAAAAATCTTCACATAAGACATTTTTTACTTGAATTTTTCGACTAATTTTCGTAATTTTCTTACGCAAATGTTTTTTTTTTCAAATGCATAGTTATTATCCGATTAGTTACTTATTTTTTCCCTTATTAATTAGTTGATCAATTAATGTTTTGTGACTTCTTTAATACCATGTTCCCCCCCCCCCTTTTTTTTTTGTAAAAAAGAGAAGAGCTTCACAAAACCACGAGTTCTTAACGATCTGTAAGTCAAACATTTTTTTTATTCCAGAAAAAGCAAATAAAAATGAAATTTTAAAAAAACCTAAAGTTTACAATGAAATTTGTACTGGTCCGCAGGACGAAAAAGACAGAGAAACGCTATCAGCGAAGTCTGGGCTTAACTGAAGTAAGAATAAGTTTTCCCTGCATTAACACTGCGCTGACAGAGAAACTACATTTACGGAATTCATTAATTTTGCTCACCGAATTAACCCATTAATGCCTGACTTTTTTTTTTCCAAAGATATTTTGTATACTGGTTACAAACAGTGTTTAATGGACGGGAAAAATAATAAAAAAATATTATGTAAAAAATAATTGTTTTATGAAGGAAAGAAGAATCGTCCCTTAAAAGTTACGATAGACCCCAGAGGGTACATATTTGTTTTACTAAAATTTTTTTCTGCCTACGATATAGTATTTAAAAGTATATTTTATAAGAAGAAATAAAATCAGCAATTAACATAAACTGGGAAGCTGGGAATAACTTTGAAAACTTAGCTTTTTTTCTTGAGATTGTGAACGATGTGATTTTTGATAAAGATCATATTAAAACTGCTACAGAACACACTTTACAATGGTTATGTGCTGCAATCTGTTAATAACGAATTGAAACAATACCAAGGTACTAATTGAACACCATTATTTGGTTGAAATGTTCATTTTGGGGAAATTCAGACCCTTTTTTGGACCGTCCCTAAAAAGGGACGCTAGGCATTAATGGGTTAACGTACAATTGGTTTTGCGACAGGCTATATTTGTCAAAAAGAAACTTTACCTCCAGTAGATAGGAATGCTGTACATTAGTCCTAGTTCACAGCATGTACTCTTAGGCTGTTTAGAGGCTCAGCACAAAAGCGAAGTGCGAACGATTAGGCGGATGCAATAACATAGAGATATGATCAGCTGGCGTTTGATTGAGACAGTTTGCGACTTCGATCTGGTTGATTTTACTAAAATGTATCGTTAAGTCTATAGAGCTTCATAGCTTTGTGTCAGATTTACCAAAAACATTTGTGCAATAATTTGTTACTGTGAATAGTTTAAAGTGTTATTTGAAATAGTTTTTACATCATTGAACATTTTTAGGCTATCGAAACTTGTACTCTGTCATTTTGTGACATCAGAACTAGCTGAGTTTTCTTTACAGGTGTTGCATTAAACACTAACGCCAAGTTCCTGTGGCACCCTCTTCCTCCTGATACTTAAAATCTCGTGCATTTGTATGGTTCTCGGCAGTTTGTAACAGAGGAGTAAGTGCATGCTTTATTCGCACTCCGTTTGAATGAGAAGCCATACTTTTTAGTTGAAAAATAAATTAATTCTAAACTTCTTTGTCTTTTTTGTCTCTTGTATTTTTACAGCTCAGTTTTAATTGATAAAACTTACCAAGATTTCCCTTTTATTATTATTTTTTAAATTTTGTTTATTTATTTATTATTATTATTATTAATACTACTTTTGCTCCTCGATACAGACTCACCCACTTCAAGAATATTTTTTAGGCAATAGACCGCTTCATTCACAAGCCAGTTACTCGGTTCACAGAAAGTTTTTCTGTTCATCTAAAGATGAAATAAGTTCCACTAATGCACAATGTACTTGCCGATTCAATTAACTTCACAGAGCGTTTATGCATTAAGGTGAATCGATAAATGGACATTTTAAGTGACACACTTCTAATAGCAATATGGGGGGAAACATAAATATTCAAGTCGGTCACGCATGACCAATAAAAGTTTGGAAAAAATGCAAAGCTTAAAATATTTTTACAGAAACATAAACATATCTCGTTTTGTCCCTAATACTTCTTTTCCTGATCTTTTCATATATATTTTTTAAACCTTAGATCTTTTTACAGTTTTAAGATAGAGCAGGAGCCGTATAATGTCGTAATATAACAAACAAATGACTTAGATAAAATAAGAAAAAAACGTTTAAAAGCATAAATAAGATCAAAAGTTTTAGAAGTTGCAAACATGTTTCGAAGGCAACAGCCTCCTTCTTCAGTGCCCAGCAAGCAAATGCCCCATTTGCCAGCTGGGCTCTGAAGAAAGAGGCTATTGCCTCCGAAACATGTTTGCCCCTTTTAAAACTTTTAATCCTATTTGTGCTTTTGAACGTTGTGTCTCATTTTTTCTACATAATGCACAAAGCTATTGCTTTTTAAAAATTTGACTTGTTTTAGTCTTTTTGAACATGGCAGTATTTCTGAACTTGTAAGTCAGTTTTACTTTTTGCAATAAAGTTGGCGAATTCATCAGCTCCTTACAGTGGACTGTAGGTTTTTTATGCAATAAATAATAATTAAGTTTCAAGCGAGGAATTGCTCAGTGTGCATTCATTATAGCGCACAAAAATACACGAAATTTAATGCAATTAGTGTATATTTTTTATTTTAAAACAAGTGTCACTTTAGTGCGGTGGGCTTTGTTTATATCAAAACAAGACAGCAAATTCAAAAGGTAAAAATGTTTTATTAACAATTGCCAAAGTTATGGCTGGTTAAATGCAAATATTCAGTGATTAAAAAAAATATTCCTGCAATGAGATGACAAGTGCCTTTAACTTGGTTGTGACTAATCGAGACGAATGTGCTTAAGACAAGGGATAAATTGAAATATCTGGATGTTGTAATCGTGCTGTCACTACATGCAAGTAATTCTGCCTTAGCCCCGGCTTGGGGGACAAATGGGCTCTCTCAGTTTCTTCTTATCAAATATCGGGACAAAAGTTCTCAGAAATGATATGACCCTTTTATTTGTCATTCTCATTATTAAAAAAGAGTTACTATAATTTGTATAAAACTATTCTATAACACTTGAATGTCTTTATATTTATTCGTGAAACTGAAAACTGAAATCTCAGAATAAAAACCAGCAAAACTTAATGAAATTGTTTTCAACCATTTACTCTTAGTTCAAAGAGAAAAAAAACAATACTTTTAGATAAAATCACGCAATTTGAAAGAGTTATTATTAAAAGCAAACAGTGATAGTAAAACTGCAAGATTCACTTTTTTTTAACAAAAATTTTAACTATACTAATTTTGCTGCAAATTCCCTTAAAAAAAGATGTTTTTCTTAGTTTCATTTTAAAAAAATACAAATATAGGGTGACCCGGGGTAATTCCTGATCACTAGACCTCTGGGGTAAATACTGATCACTCAATTTTCAATTTCAAAATATTATTATTTTTTTTTTAATTTGAGATATGGCCAAGAATCCTTGGACATTTTACTTTAATGTATAACAACATTCACTCAATAATTAATTTTTGTTTAGTTCATCTAATTAATTACATTTTAAACTGCACTCTAAACTTGCCATTTCAAAGATGGGATCCTGAACATGCATATTTTTACAAAGATCCTCCTCCCTCATTTAATAATAAATATTTTGTTTTCCTTTCACTTCATTTTATCTACAAACAGTTCAAGGATTTGATTAGTTGTTTAACACCTTCTGTAAAAAAATTATATTATTAATTAATAGTATATCAAAAGTTGCCCCCTGTAGCTGGGGTAATTACTGATCACTGGGGTAATTGCTGATCACCTACTTTTTTTGGCCTTAAATATAATAAAAACTTACTAAACAATAATTTCAGTTCTTTTCAATGACAGTTCACATATATTAACCATAATTACTATCAAAATGTTTTAACTGTGACCCGCAAATTTTCTTAACTAACTGTGAAGTGTAAACCATAAGAACATGTGTTCTGATATCCACTTCTAATTTGACCACTTTTATTCAATGCTTGTTTGTTTTCATGATTTTAGTTGATTAAATTAATTAGATAAGTATGGTAAGAAATTACAAACCTAAGAAGGACACAAAGCTTTTAGAAGGAAGACCAATGAAAAGAAGAAACAAAAGTTGAGCAAATTTTGAACAAGGAGGATACCGAATCAGTTCCCGAAGTTTTACATTTTGGTCAAATCAACAAGAATACCCAGATAGATGATGCTAAAGTCTTGTTAGATGCCATGCACAAGAATCTCACTATACAGCTATTATGCTGTATATTACGACGATGACCCAGTATACATTGGAAAAGCATTGAAAAAAGAAGGGGAATCCGTTGAAATGAAGTTTTTGGAAAAAGGTGCGGGCAATTATAAATATTCAAAAAGGGACAAAATTGAAAGTGTAAATGTGAAATACGTCTTTTATGGTCCTGTGACCTTAAATGGGGCAAACCCATTTACAGTTGATGAAACAGCCATCAACAGTGCATATAAATCTTACAAAAAGTTCTGCAAAGACTTTAAGAAAATATGAGTTAAATTTATACATATATTATATTTTTCAAATATATCAAAACTTATGATGTGATAAATTTATGTCTGGTTTACTTATTTATTTTTTCATGCATTTCTTACTGATTGCTATCATATTATTGTTTTAAAAATGCCTTCTTTAAAAGAAAAACTGAGTGATCAATAATTGCCCCAGAAGTGATCAGGAATTACCCCGTTCTATGGGTATTTCCTGATCACTGAATATTTAAAATATTTCATATTCTATTTTTATTTTCAAAGAAAATAAGTTTTCAGAGGATTTATATCATAAGCCACCAAATTTGCAGAAAAAATTAGAACACCAGTGCAAATAGTTTTTTTACAATACAGATGTTTGCGTGTTTGATCAGGAATTACCCCGGGTCACCCTAATGATAAAAAATTATCAAATGTTCTTTCTGTTAAAATATTTATAGAATATTTCTCTATAAAAATCTGCATAAAGCACATTGCCAAGAAAAACCTATTTTTCTGGAAATTTGTAATTTTCTTCGCTATTTTTTTTTTTTTTTTTTTTCAATTTAATCAAAATATAATAATTTTGCTCAATTTCAACACTCATTTTTCTAGTGGTATACGAGAAAAGGAGTTAGGTATCATGGAATATTATCATTGCACTTTTGTTATTATGAAACTGGTTCGGGCAAAGCTTGCAATCTTTCTTGATCGTACATTAATAGCAATCAAAAGCAACTAAGGATTATAAGATTCTCCAGCATATAATGATTTGTAATTTGGATCATTAATAACACTGAAAATCATCAAGTATAGTTTATTGCTTATCACTTTGGGGTGTTCAGAAGAGAAAGATGCCGAGGAGTGGCCTCTTGAGGGATTGAGATTTTGATACTTCTTTATTCTTTCAAAAACAACGATTTAAGGAATACCAAAAAATGTAAGAAAAATTTATCTCAGAAACATACTTAAAATGTGTTTCAAAAAGAAATGTTCAACATTCATTTCTCTGCATTCTTTTCTTTACAATTTTCCATTTTTTGAAAAATAGGTACATAAAATTTTAAAATGTTTTCAAAACTTTTTCAAGTTCACAACGGAAAAAACAAAAACCTACAAATCCAGCTTCAACAAATCGCTATCGTTCAGAACAAACCGCTAGAAAAAATTTACTTCAATTTCTCGTGCTATGAGGAGTCTACGAAGCATATTTTCGCTCACTTACGTAGGGAAAGCATTTGGAAAACATGTTGGATGGTATCAAAGAGACTTAAACATAGAAAAGTTCAAGCAAATACAAACTAAAGCTGTAAGTAACCGCCTCTAAAAACTAGCTGATTGGTGCAAGTAGAAAATTCGCACTCAATTCTGGTGAAAGAATTGCGTAAACATCTTCTATCGAAAGAGAGAGGAAGTGGGATGAATTCATTCAGAACATAGTAACTTGATTGAAAAAAGCAATTTTTTCCAAGCGTGGTTGGGCAAACATGGCTCTGAGACCCTAAATTCCAGTATTTGTGTTCTCTTCGAGCCTTAATGAATGGCCTTCCTTTTGATGAAATTGGATGAAAACGTTCCCGCCAGTAACAAGTTTTTTATTGATTTAGCGAAGAAAAACTACAGAAACTCCTTCGGCCGAGATAAATTATTTAATTCCGTGTTTACCGAGTTCGCACGCTTCCCGTTTTATTGGTGCTCATAAAAAACACATAACTCGAAGTTTCTGAAAAGTTTTCATTTAATATTTGCTGTCGCGATGATTTTGACAGATACCATTAACGGCCGGAAAAAGAATCACACTTTTTCAAGCCCATTCCAGTTTTTTTCTTCCCTCGCCTTCCGTTTTTTTCTCCTCTTAAAAAATGCTTCTGTCTAATTACCATAAGCAACTTACGTTCCCTCTTCAGCAGCGGGAAGGGAGGGAGGGGGAGGGGGAGAGAGAAAAAAATCATATATTCCGAGGCGTTAAAATAATGGCCATAAAAAACTTAGTAAGAACTTTTCCCTTAATATCTAGCGGGAAAAGTAATTTCCCTCCCTCTGGAAGCTGGCAACGAGGTTTAATAAGTCGCGAGCGAGCGACATCTGACGGGGAGTGTTCATTACCGCGGTAATTACTTTAAAGAAAGACACGAGACTGTCATCCGCGGCAAAAATTAATAATTTTGTAGCCGGAGCCTCCGTCACGCTCCTTTAGATAAGTCTCCGGGCCTTATTATGTCGGGAGAAAATTAACACCTGTTATGTCTTCCTTTTTTATTCCCCACTATCTCGGACGAAGGTTACACCTCATATGTGTTTATTACGTTTTCGAGTTAGTGCTTTGCCGGAATTAAATGCGCTGGGAAGATTTTTCCGGGCTTCAGTTTTTCCTTTTCTTTTCTTCGTCTTCCGGACGCAACAGGGAGAAAACGCGCGAGGAAGCTTTCTGGTTTTTCATTTCTCCGTGTTTAAATACATAATTTATGCAAATAAAACGAGACGCCAGAAGTCACGAAAAAGATTTAATTAATTTTCCGGCACTATCAAGTTAAAGTTTTTCGCCGGTTTAGGGAACTTCCTAATTAGCTTAAATCCGGGAAAGCGAGAGGAAAAGAAACGCGAAAACGAAACAATCATCTGGCTGGGATTCGCGGCTTTTGAGCAGTCAGTCGCTGTGCTGCGGAACGCATTTCATGTCAAATGAATGACTATGGCAGTTTTCGGATTGTGGGAAAGCATTATCACAATTGCAATTACCGAAAGGCGTATAGACGATTAACGTGATTAACCCCCTCTTTTTTAGCTTTTTTCCCCGTTAAAATAAAAGAAAGACGGAAAAGAAATAAAAGTAGCTAAAGGCATCTTTAAAATATCGCGAAAACAAAGAAAAAAGTCAAAAATAAATAAAATACTTAATAAATATCGAAGCAGTAAAAATTGGCAAGTAAGATTTCGAGGTGGGGAAAAATATATCTGTGGGTCTGTCTATCCCCCAAATAAATTTTAAATGAACAGATCGATTTGAAATTCATTTTTAAAACGAAAGATCTTGGCAAGGACACCTCTTTCCCGTTTTGACTGACTTTTCAATTTGAACAATTTTTTGTTCAAACAACCTGCCCCCTCGCTCCCAGTAACTTTTAAGTGAACAGTCCAATTTCAGCAAACTTTTTTTTTTTCATTTGGAAGATCTCGGCAAGGAAACCTCATTTCTGCATTTGAACTTTAGACTTGAACAATTTTTCTAACCGTTTTGAATCGTTCAAACAACCTGTCCCCCTAATAACTTTTGAGTTAAAAATCGATTCGAACAAGTTCCTTCTTCTTCTTCATATACATAAAAACAAATAAATATTTTCTTCATGCTCTTCCCAACAGACAAAACGCAGAAATAATACAGTATAATGCAATATCTGAAAGTAACCTTACTTTATGAATAAGTAAGAAATAAATTATTTGAAATAGGTATTTTTCAGCAAAGCAGAGTTTTTTCGCTAAAAATAAGAAAAAGAAACTTTTTGGTGCATTGAAAGTTTGAAAAATTCCTACTCTTGATTTTCCAAACATCTTATTTTAGCAAATTCCAATTAAAGATATTCAATAACTGAAATATATATGTTAAAATGTGTGAAATATTTCCCCATGGCAGCATAATAAATTCAGAAAACGAAACATGAGGAATGAACAGAGATCCAGAAGCGTTTTGAATCACTGCTAGAATAAATAAACCAGTTCAATAAGTCAAAATTCAGTTCAAATATAATTTTCAGTTAAACTCAAAAAAATTACTTTCAGAGCAGCAAATAACCATACAAAGCAATAGTTATTTTTTATAATGAAAGCTAAAAATAAACTCAGTCTCCTTTTGAATCATTTCCATGGAATATTAAAGTGAGAATATTTTTTAATGCAGAAAAATTCTCGCGGTTGAAACATGAAGTATTTTAAGCATTTAAGATTTCGTGAAAAAATATAAGCTTTACTCATCAATGTTTCGTTTTTTTCTTCGTAACATTTTTGTATTTCATGAAATAAGAAATTAAGCACACTTGGAATCTCTGGAATTTTGCCAGATTTGCTTCTTTTCTCATTTTTTCTTGCCTGGTACGACTTAAATAAAATATTTCAAATGGCTTTCTCTTTCAGAATAGAGTAATAAAGAAATTAACAATTGAAAAATAAAAAAGAGAGAGGGAAATAAAATAAAAGAGAGAAACAAGAATAAAAGAATTGTTAAATGAAATAGTTCAAATGTCTTTCTGCGTACAGAAGGGTTTTGAAAAAAATATCAAATTAAAAATTCACCGATAAAGAAAAAAAACTCTAAAATGATTAATTAAAAAAAAATGTTCATACAATTGCACAGCGTCGAAAACATTTTAATAACTATATCTGAACCAAATATGCCTCCTTGATTTGGTGCTACCATGCCTTCTGTTGAAGAATTCTGTGAAATTGTGCCGAAGATATTATTTGAGGTGCTCCTTTCTATTAATAAATTTGACTCACAAATGTTAAATAAATCCAATTCTAAACTAGAAACAGAGTACTTGATTTTGATTCCAAGCAATCTTGAGCAATGGTTTTCTACCGAATTCTCTCCTCCATGTTTATATTAGGGAGAAAAAGGATTTTAGGGCCCTGCTCCACATTGACGTAAAGCAGAAAAATAAAGCAGAAGCGTAAAATGGAGCAAATAGTGTTCCTATGGAAAGTACCCGGATTTTCGGTTTCTGCCTTCAGTTTCGGTCACGTTTTACGCTGATGTGGAGCAGGGCCCTTACAGTGGAAAGTGCAGAGTACTACCATTCCTGATGCTGTCAACCAAGGACAACTATGTTCTGCAGAGAGAACGATATCTAAATCATGTCGTTCCAGCTTCAACAACAGGCAAAGTCATCCGCTAGCATCCCCAACAACAGGTTGGCGGGGTCTGTTTCCGAAATCGACAGGCCATGGCAGCAGATGGGTCGACCCCCGTGTCTGATGGCGATTTAATAGCGAGGACCCTCACCCTTTTGTTCGCAGAGGAGAGCGACGAGAGGGTTCACACAAACCCTTCAGCACGCTATCAACAGGACTCTCGGGTTGAGATCTTTGTCTACTAGATGGACTCAGTGGAAGAGAG
>JAXGGA010008610.1:0-55874 GCA_038373865.1 Uloborus plumipes | reverse complement strand
ATTACCACACATTCGTGTAACGGTACAAATATTCTGCTTTTAATTTTCAATGGTTTCTCTGAAAAATGTTGGCAAAATATGGTTAAATATCATTTTTAACCGACTTCAACAAAGGAGGAGGTTATACAATTCGTCGGAGAATTTTTTTTTTTTGGTATGTTACAAGATTACTCGAAGATGCCTGGACCGATTTCAAAAATTCTTTTTTTGTTAGAAAGGTCTTTCTTTCCGATTGGTCCCATCCTCTCGTGGGCCGGGTTCGATAACGGGAACCTGCAGAAATCTTTCAAAAAAGAAATTGAGATCACAGTAATCGTAATAATGACCATTTTGAACGCCAGGCTTCTATGGATTGTATAATGAAATTCATTTCTATGGTCTTTTTGAAAATTTTAAACCGAGTATCTTTCTATATCCTGCTTTTTTCTCCTTAACTCCAACGAACTGAAAGTCGTACCAGGTACTAATTGATTCGTAATATTTCAGGTTTTATTAGTCTTATCTATATACATAAAAGACTACTTCTGAAACCGTATGTCCGGGGTAATCTTCCAAACTACTGGACCGATTTTAACCATTTTTGCACCGTTAGATAGCTACAGTAACAGAGAGCAGGATAAGCTATAATTTATTTCTAAAAAGCTTAGTTTAAAAAAGTTATTATGGAAAATAGTAAATTTCATTTAATTTCCCCATTAAATAATTAAATTTTCAGTGCATTGTTGCGAAAATTTGGTTGCCATGCAACAACAATATTAATAGTAATCATGGTGAAAATTTTGAACCTAGGCTTCGCTGGAGTAAGTATGAAATTTATTGCTTTCTTAGGATTTTTATATTCATCTATGCCAATAATCGCTAACGTGGTAAATGAAAAGGGAATTGATTTTGGCAACAGTTAGAGAACAGAAAATGTTTATAGTCAAATAATTTCTAAGTTAGGTACATAAGATGTTTTCAACAGTGTAGTCACAAGGATATAAACTAATGATGGGACTTATTTTACGTGTAATGTTTGGAAATACTTGACTCCAGTGCGATTGATTTTACAGGGTGCGACAAAGAAAATTGCTGATTTTAATTGGATGCTAATTAGCAAGGAGTGGTCAGAAAGGAGTGGGAAGAGTCTCATTTTAAAGAGAAGGTCCTGAAGTTTTGTTATCTTATAGTTTAGTTGTCGCCATGCGTTGGACGAAGGAACAACGAGCGTTCGCCGCCGAATCTTACTTTTCAAATAATCTGTCGGTGATCGCAACTCAACGTGCCTTCCGAACTCGGTTCAAAATTCAGCCCGTTGTTCCCATTCCTGGCTGGGAATCGACTGTTTTGTGGGTGAAAACATTCAGGGAAAGTTGGGGTGTTGCAAAAAGAGGCCCAGGAGGTCAACGGATTCCCAGAATCCTAGAAAACGTCGAAAAAGTGAGGAAGTCTTTTTTGCGCTCTCCCAGGTGTTCGGCCCGTAAACACGCTGCTGCTTTGGGTATTTTTGATTGGACACTGTGACGAATTCTTCACGACGAACTCCAATTTCATCCCTACAAACTTGATGTGGTTCACCAGTTAAGTGATAACGTCTCCTTGAAAGGTGACGTACCGTGGCCAGCCCGCTCCCCCGATTTAACACACCGTGACTATTTTTATGGGGGTATCTCAAATCGATCGTTTACAACGACAAGCCCCGGACCCTGCAACGCCTGAAGAACAATATCCGGCTTACTATCACCAACATCCCAGTCGATATGCTCGAAAGAGTTCAACAAAACTTCAAATCTAGGGTAGATTTGTGCAGGTCTTTTGTAGAGTGCATCATTAACAGGGGCCGCCATGCTTCCCGATGTAGTTTTTAAATCTAATTAATATAAAAATTCAGAATGGGTACCATATCTTATAAAAAGTAGTAAACTGATACATGAAGTACTTTTCCCTTAGTTGACTTTTCAAATCTGCAAGTTTCTCCGCCGCACCCTGTACCAAGCTTATAACATTTCCGATTTACCTAAACATTATTTGTAGCTTGCATTTGTATTTGCGGTGTGTAATACAGTTTTTTTAGTTTGTCCAGACAGAAAAAATTACCGTTGCTTACAGAAATAGCCATTATGTATATAGATATGCACTTTAATGTTGAAAAATTCATGAACGAGTGTCACTAAAACACTATACTCAGCAGAAACCCGGGCAGGGCCGGGTACCCGGCTAGTAATTTACATAAGTTTTGATAAAGGAATTCTGAAGAAAGTGAGGAAAATCTCCAAATTCTTGCTCAAATTTAAAGCGATTTGTCCTAAATGATTAAATATGAGATACATTGTTACAAAACGTGATTGATATGAAAAAGTTATTATAATGATAATGAAAATTTTGGATGAAGGCTTAACTGAAGCAAACATGAAACTCATTAGCGTGCCACGTACGTAATACGTCGTAAAAATTTTATGAACCGCCAGCATCTAGTGTTGTTTTGAAATATGAATTAGTTGAAAAGCCGTTAATATTTAGCCTTTGATTAAACTAGTACACAAATAAATACTAGAGAATAACAAGGATTATTTTTTAGTGTCAATCGTTTAAAATTTTAGACGGGTTGATACATTCTTTCTTTTTTTTCCTTACATAGTTTATTTTATGAAGCATTTGCTTAAGCAAATTGAAGTTTTGTGTTGGAAACATTACCTTATTTCATATGTACATTTACACTAAAAAGAATAAAATAAAATATTTTTGGAAAAAAAAATTGAACCGACTTCAGAACTGCACTCGGCAAGTGCTCTAAAAAGTAAAAAATAATTTTATTCTTTGAACACCATCGACACTACATTTCAACATAAGTTTTGAAGTCGGTGCAAAAACTATAGGTGAAATGATGTTTAACTACATTTTGCCAACATTTTTCAGAGAAAACCATTGAAAATTAAGAGCTCAATATTTGTACCATTACATAAATATGTGGTTGTCAATGTAGTGTATGCGAATGCGATTAAAGAACCTGGATTCATTGCAATTTATATACATAGTTAAATTATAGTTTCGTATGATTCTATATAGTGTTTTTGCACCGACTTCAAAACTTATGTTCAACTGTAGTGTCGATGGTGTTCAAAGAATAAAATTATTTTTTACTTTTTAGAGCACTTGCCGAGTGCAGTTCTGAAGTCGGTTCAATTTTTTTTTCCAAAAATATTTTATACCTATCGTTTTTGCGCCGACTTCAAAACTTATTTTTAAAAGTAGTTTCGATGGCGTTCAAAGAAAAAAATTATTTTTTACTTTTTAGAGCAATTTCCAACTGAAGTCGGTTCTATTTTTTTTGTCAAAAATATTTTATCGTTTTCTGCAGTACTAGTGATTGAAAAAGAAATTGTCGTTATAAGTATTTTTAATATCAATTTTTATTCTTTAAAAGATGTATCTTTCAAAGTTTTAACAATTTCGTAAGACTGTCCAATCAACTTTTAAAACGTCAGAAACTAAAAAGTGCAAATAAAATGCTTTAAAGAATTTTAACTGTTCTAGAGTCTCTGAAAATCATTAAATACCTTTTTGAAACTCCTTTAAAAGTGCTTCAATCCTATTTCTTATCAAGTAATTAAACTATGAATTAACTAAATTGCCAGAACATTACTCTGTCGTTAATTATTTTTTTAAATCTCTACACTTTTCTTTTAAAGAGTTTTATGTGTTTTATACTATTGGTTATTTTATGTTATTAAGTGCTGTTTCTGTCGGTGAGCTGGGGAACTGATCAAAAACTACTATGTAACTATAGTGAAAACCGATGTAAGCAAGTGATAATGTGTTAATCTTTTCTCCTCCCTTGTCCTTCCTCTCTGTCACTTTATGTTAATCGTTTGTTAAACTAAACATTTTTTTATGCTTTGATTAATTTTAGTTTGCAAAAGAATGCAGAAAATTTATGAGATTGTTGTTTGCCTACTTTTCCAACATGTTTTTGAAGTCCCAATTGCCCCATATAAGGCCTCAAAATGCAGAATTTTAAAACTTTTTTTCAAAATTTTACCCGGGGGAGAAACCGCCGGACCCCCTAAATTTACGGATACTCTACCCTACTTAAAAAAGTTCTCGTTGCATATCTCTCTTGATACCCCTACCCCCAATAAAGGTCAGTTCTAGGAAATAATAAGAATAAAGAAATGAGAGGAAAAAAACAAAACAAAACACACACACACACCAAACATCGCGGGGGGGGGGGGGGCAGCTAGAAATTAGACTCATAACACACACAAAAATGTATGTGTGTTTGGGCAATGTGCGAAACTGGGCCCCTCCCGAAATTTTTTTCTGGATACGGCCTTGCTTCTTGGCTATCGGTCAAACTCTTTAAACATTTTGCAATAGGCTGAAAATTTTTATTTAAACTTTTGCAAGCATCTTCTTTCACTGACCATCTCGTTGTGCTTAGCGTTTTAACTACTGTTACGTTCTTTTCAACGGGTATGTTAAACTACTCAAGAATGTTCCACCGATGAGTAGATGACGAGAAAAAATTGTATGGTGCTTGCAGTAAGTCGAAAAAGTTTTTCGCTACAGTACAACATTCTGCAGCATGGGATCAAACTAAATTAAGAGAATGTCCAGAGCAAGGAACGTACGATATCAGTGGATTTATTTCTTTCAGCTTGGCTTGCAAACCGTTGTATGTCCCTGACATGTTGTATGCGTTATCAAACGACTGTCCACTACAGTTTTTAATGTCTATTATGTATCTTTAAAAACTCGAAAACTGCTTCAGCAAGATGCAATACACCGCCAACTCGGCCAGTTTGATCCATGGACAGCTGTTTCGAGCTTATTATGCAATCAATCAGCTTGAAATCAGAAAGTAGTCGAGTTGGAGGCAAAAATCCTCTTATAAAGCAAAGAGAGCCAAAAAAAAAAAAAAACTAGTAGCTAATGAAAAAATAGAATACCAGCGAGCGACCGCACTTGGTACGGTACAACTCGTAATTTTTTTAGGCAGGAAATAAATTCTGAAATTATTTTGCTATATGCGGAAATTTTTGATTTATACAATATGCCGCCCCCTAAAATTTGCCGCCCTGGGCCCGGGCCCGTGTGGCCCATGCCTAAATCCGGGCCTGCTTGAGATAAAAACAGCTCCAACGCTCTCGTGGCTCGCATCAGTGTCAAGTATGAAGGATTTTTCAGGCTGAGGATAAGAGAGAATAGGCGTTGATGTTAAAGCCTCCTTCAGCTGCCGAAATGCATCCTCACATTCTTTGGACCATTCAAATTTTTGTTTGCTCTCCGTCAGCTTATGCAAAGGTCGTGCAATGTTGGAAAAACCCTTCACAAACTTCCTGTAGTACGTGCAGAGCCCCAGGAAACTTCGCAGCTGATGGACATTTTCGGGGCGGCTCCATTTCTTGACTGCAGATACCTTATCTGGATCTGTTCGTACAGGGGCGCACCCAGGATTTAACTTAAGGGGGGGCTAATTTTTGACATCAAGCACCCCTACCCCTTTTGTGTCTAGAGGCCATTAGATTAAAATTTTAAAATCGCGAAAATACTAAACTTTAATAGATTACCCCCCCCCCTTGATTTTTATTTATTTTTTCCGGAATAATAGTGTAGAGTGCAATGAGTTACCGCCGTTTAGTGTAGAGCTTTGCTTTTTTTTATTGGAAGCTCTCTTGCTTCTGTTAAATTTTATATGAATTTTTTACTTATTCATCAAATTGTATTTATATAAGAAAGTAAATTGTAAATACTATGAGGATCTTCTAAATTGAGGTGATTAATGCACTCACGAGAATAGCGTTATGATACGAATCAAGACCATTACTATTATGAACAAAGACATAAAGTGGAATATTCAAACATACTGATAGGGGGTTCATGGGTTCTCCCCGGAAAAATTTCTGAAAAGTGATTTCAAAAACACAACAGTTAGACAACTTTTGGTCATGTTAGGGAGATTTGAGACTTAACGGCCCCCATCAAATATTTTTTCAGAATTTGAGGCCATAAAAACGTTATTATTGCACGCAATTTTTGCAATTATTTGGGGGTGAGGTTTAGGAATGTTTCTATATTAAGCTCGAAAAGCGCAGTTTAAGATGACATTGGTTCATCTTAGGAAGAGCACGAGTCAGGGGCTCTCCCATTGTAAATTTTCGAAATTGATGTCCAAAAAACACCATAGTAGGCCCTCTTAGAATATGTCAGGAGAATGAATGGGGGTTTTGGAACTTTTCACTAACAATTTTTTGATGTTGAAATTCCAAAAACGACATGTATCTCAGTTAATCAGTTAATCTTAGGAAGAATGGGGTTCGACCCCTCTCAACCCGAAATTTTTCAAAACTGATGGCTAAACAACGCAATAGCATCTTTGATGGTGTTAGAGAAAGTCATAGGGTTCGGTTTTCTCCTCTGAATGTTTTTTGTCGAAATTAAAGATCTCAAAACTCAATTTTAAACAATTTTCGAGATCTTTCCTCGAACATTCTTTTAAATTGAAGTTTTAAAAATGCCATTGTAGACCATCTTTGATGACGTTATGGGAATGGATGGAATGTGGAACTCTCCACAGGATATTTTCCCTGAAACTGAGCTTAGAGAAATGCAGTTCCATTGTTGTCGATATAAAGAGTTCGGAGGCCTTCCTCAGAAAAGTTTTCAAAATTTGAAGTCTTAAAAATGTGGTTATAGTCCATTCATCGGTAGATTTAGCGATAGGATTTATGTACTCTGCGCCAGCAGTTTTTCGTAATTACAGTTCCAGAAACGAAATTTAAGACTTTTTATCATTATTATTTGGTGGGAAGAGGGGGGCTTTTTTTTAATTTTTTGAGATTAAAGTTTTAAAAACAAAACTGTAGGCCATATTTGATAAATGGGGCTCACTTTTCACCTCCGGAATTTTTAGAAATTTGTGTTCCAAAAACCAATTATTAGACGATCTTCAATGAGGACATTCAGACTTTCTCCCGGAATTTTTCAAGACTTGAAGCTCTAAAACTATAATTCCTTTCTAACTTTAACGCCGAAAAAAGAGAGGAATTCGATTCGGATACCCCCTTCCTCCCATTTTCTTAGCTACTTTTTTTTTTAAATATTTTTATTCCAAATCAAAATGGAGAAAATAGGAAAAGATTTTTCAGTTAACTATTTTGGTTTTCTGTACTGAAATTTTTAATTTCCTTCCAGTGCCTTCATTGGTTAGAAGTACAGAAGTTTGTGGCTTGAGTGTTAGTTTTTTTTTTTTGATTAATTTGTTTATTTTGCAAAGATATTCTTCGGTCACTTTTTTCTGGGTTTTTTTTTCCTCTCTCTCTTTTGTACTTCCTTTTATGTTAATACCATTTTATATTCTTTATAATCTGTTTTAACTTTTTATCTGCTTTCTTGTTTCTCGAGCAAGTTTCTCAGAAAATCAGTGGCCGGCTAATCATGTCGCAATTGCCCCTTCTCCCCCTCCCCGGCCATTGGGGGCTTTTGTGAAATAGATTCAAAAAATGTGCATGAAAAATGTTTTATAGAATTCTGTTTTTGACAGAAAAGAGCTTTAAAAATTTCATTATGACGAATTTTCAAACCTATAATTCGCCACCGCGAAACATCATGATTTTCCATGACAAATCCTCGAAATTAAAATTATTTTGGTTTTGATGATGAGACGCTCTGTGATTTGGAGTTCTATGCTTTGCTGAGGCCCCATTGCCATGCCTCATGCGTCTGTACATGTACAATGAATGATTTCATTGAAAACAATGCTTTGGTTTCTTGGAAATTGTAGATGAGGGGGAGCACGGAGCGGTCTTTTATAAGTGAGAATTTACCCACTTTCCCCTAGACTTTAAGAAAGACAAGGTATATGTTATACGTGTGCGTATTTGTTATTTCCATTGGATTCAAAGCGTAGTATATACTGAGTTATTAATGACTTGAATCTTTTCTGACACCGTGGAAAAATTTAAAATGTAATTGATGCTTAAGACCTTCAAGTCCAGTTTTTTCATAGGGGGAGCTTAAGCCCCCAAAGCCCCCTCCTGGGTGCGCGCCTGTGTTCGTACACCTTCGGAAGAGATAATGTGACCAAGGTAGTTCACCTCACGGCGGAACAAATTACATTTGGACGGACTCAACTTCAGGTTGGCTTCCTTAAGCCTTTGCAGCACCTTCCTAAGATTAGCCAAATGTTCCTCAAAACTGCGTCCTATGATGATGATGTCGTCCAAGTAAACAAGTCAGGATTCATAAGAGAGTCCTCTTAACACTGATTCCATAAGACGCTCGAACGTGGCTGGTGCATTGCAGAGGCCGAAGGGCATCACTTTAAACTGTCACAAGCCTTGTCCGGTTGTAAACGCCGTCTTCTCTCGGTCGTCGGGGTGTATCTCCACCTGCCAGTAGCCGCTCTTTAGATCCAGGGTCGAAAACCACTTGTGTCCGGAAAGGGTGTCCCGAGTGTCATCGATCCGTGGAAGAGGGTAACTGTCCTTCTTGGTGATGTCATTCAGGCTTCGGTAATCAACACAAAATCTGGTGGAGCCGTCTTTCTTTCGGACCAAGACGATAGGGGATGCCCAAGGACTGGATGAGGGTTCGATGACGTCATTCTCCTGCATCTCTTTCAAGAGGATCTCAACCTCTTCCTTCTTGGCGAACGGTAGTCGTCTTGGATGCTGCTTGATAGGGGCATGATCTCCAGTGTCGATCCTATGCTGCGTTAAACTCGTGCGACCAACATCCTCGGATGTAGATGAAAACACCTGCTTGAAGTTGTCCACCAATTTTTCCGCAACGTATCTTTGATCCTTCGATAATGGTGCACTCCCAATTAATTTCGAAGTCAAGGACTCGGAAGACACAGTCTCGGAGGAATCAATTCTTCTGATGATGCAGTTTACGGGAGTACAAGTTGCCAACACTTCTCCTTTCTTAATATTCCTCGGTCTTTCACTCACATTGGCGACTCTCACAGGAACTGCATTCCTTGAAAGGTCCACAAGCGTAGATGCCACTAGTACTCCTTTTGGGCTATTACTCTGGTTAGGATATTCAATGAGGCCGAATTTAAAGCTGTTGTTTTCCTTGAGGGAGCCAGGTATTAGTACTTCTGATCTAGAGGGAATCGATAAATCTGTTTGGGCTATTATTTGATGAGCGGATTTTAAGTTATTTTCGGTGTTGAAAATTGCTATGTCTTCCCTCGTCGAGTGCAGCTCATTATTTTTAAAGTCGATAGAAAAATCAAATTTTCTCAAAAAGTCCAGTCCGAGAATGAAGGGATCTGTAATGTCAGCGACGAATGCCGTGTGATGGTAAGTGGCGCTTCCGAACATTATTTCTAAGTTTACTTTTCCTTCAATCTCGATTTTGTCACCTGTCACAGTTTGGAGAGTAACGCAGGGCGGCGTCCATAAGATCTTGAGTTCAAATTGACGAGCCACATCAGTCCTTATGATGGTAACGTTGGCTCCTGTGTCCACAATCATTTCGCAGGGAAACCCATTCACATATGCGTAAATGAAGAGTCCGTTGCAGCCGCCACTTCTTGAGGAAATCTGGAAAACTTTGGGATGGGGCTCATTCCAATTTGGCGACCTCCGCCCCGCGAGATTGCCATTGCTTAGTTTTCCTGAGCTGGAGAGGGAGAGGTGCTCTTCCCTCCTGTTTCTTGGCGGGCTTCGCAGTTCCTTCGTACGTGGCCCTCACCGCCACATTTCCAGCACTTCAGCGGTTGTCTACTTTGGTCCTTGCGAGCCGTAATCTTCTTCAGGGTCCCCGAGATCTCCTTGATTTGTCGCTCAATTTCCGAGAAGCGAGTTGAGTTCGAATCCTGGGCCCCTGATTGAATGGTGATCCTTGCGGGATGTATGCTGTGCAGCCTCGAACTTCATTGCGTAGACCAAACCGGATTTAAGATCTTTAATGTCCCACATCCGGAGAGCCGTCTGAATTTCTGGATTTCGCACTCCATCTATGAAGTAGTTCAGGGCCAGGCTATCGCGAACACCCGAAGGACAGTCCGAGAAGGCGAGATGGGAAAGCCTCTCAACGTCTGCTGCAAAAACTTGCAAAGTCTCTCCAGCCCTCTGGAGTAGGGATTTGAGCTGAAGTTGGCTGAATTCTTTTTGGCAGGATTCGCCAAAGCGAAGCTCCAAGGCCGATGATAAGGCTTCGAAGTCACAGAGCTTGTCCTCTGGAAAGGTCTGTAGTATGTCGGCTGCATCCCCTCTCAGCGAGGCTGCGAGGTGACAGGCTTTCGTGGAAGAGTCCCAGGAGTTTGCTTCTGCAACGATGAGGAACTGCTTCTTGTAAATATTCCACGAGGTCTTCCCGTCAAATGTGGCCAGTTTAATGGATGAACGAGAAGTTCCAGCTGCAGCTACACAGTCACTTGAGTTGTTGCAGGATGCTGATAACTTCGATTCAAGTTCCGTAATTTTCTTTACCACATGGTTTTCTACTGTGGTGATTCGATCTTTTAGAGCCTCCACTTTATTTTCCATGTTGGTAAATTTAGTTTCCACCAAACTTTTCATTGACGTTAGATCGCTCTTAATTTCTTCTTGACTTGAAGTTATGCTCGCGGTTAAATCACTCTTTAATTGTTCTTGATTAGTAGCCAGTTCATTCTTTAATTGCTCTTGATTAGTAGCCAGCTCATTCTTTAATTGTTCCTGATTAGTAGCCAGAGTCGCCATATCATTCTTTATTTGCTCTTGATTCGCAGCCATGCTCGCAGTCATGTCACTTTTAACAGCGTTGATAGCATCAAGGAGTTTTTTCAGTTGTTCCTCCATTGCTCGAGTAATCACCATAAAATTCTGACGTCAAAAAGTCCTTAGGAAGAAAAGTCCGAGTTCACAGGTAATTCCAAGAAAATCCTTGAAGATGCCTCACGTTGGGCGCCAAAATTGTAACGAGTCCGTAGCACCTTCAACTTTCTTAAATGAGCATTCCAATCTGGAGGAAATAACTATAAATTTATTTACAAGTATGTACACTTATTTACAATAGGAGCAGGAAACAATTGCTAAACATCCAGCAATTAGGTAGCAAAACAGTACACTGTACTCTCAACAGTAACTCAGCACCACGTATCTAACGTGAACAGTAATTAAGCAATTACAAAAGCAAAACAACCATCCGCCCAAGCGAATGAAAACGAGTCTCCAGAAATCAAAATCTGAAAAGAACTAACTGACTGTGTTCAAGGCCAGCTATTTATACACGAAACGAATTCCCGACAACATTCTAGCAAAATCTGGAGTATTTTGTTTATTCATAACTTCCATAATCCATTCAGAAAGTTCTAGCAATAAAAAAAAGAAAAACCACTCCGATCGAAAAATGTCTTTAAAGTTAGGGCAAGTGTAAAAACTACAAAGTGTTACAAGGCCGGTATACAAGTGATAAAAGTGATATCTTAAGATACTTTTGCAACATGTCGCCAGATAAAACCAAAACTAATGAAAATGATGCAAGGCAGGAAAAACAACAACTATTTACAAGATTTGTAACAATATAACATCAGGCGCTAGTTAAAAAGTATATCCCCCCCCCCCACACACACACACCTGAATGAAAATTTTCTTGATTATAAATTCATCGTTTGAGACAAAAAATCCACAATTTCAAGACACGTTACTCATTTTGCCGGCAACATCCGGGTATAATCTTTTGTACACTCATTTGTCAACATATCCGGTACACAAAAATATAACTTAGAGGGCGGAGACTTGTGGAGCATTTTTTTGCTGCTCCAGTAACTTTTAGTGTTATGGTATAAAATTCATTAATTTTTCACGTAGTTTAAAATATATTTAAAATTCGTATTTAATGTACGGCCCTTTAAGAGAATAATGAGCTTGGATGACACAATGAGAATATATAAGCACAATTTTTTTCAAGCAACATAGACAACAGGTAGCCGAAGTCCTTTATCTCCTTTCTAAAGCATCACAAAATGTACTATTACAATACAATCCGTGTACTTCAATCCTTCAGAGGAAAAAATCTAAGAACTAACCATCTAAATTAGACATGGTTTCTTGCTTTGTAGATATTTCAGTTGCCAACAAAAATATTTTGCCAAAAAATAACGATGTTGAAATTTTGATTTTTGTCCAGCTACATTTGAAAAATCGACCACTGTGCGCAGCCTCTTGTAGGTCTGTATCACGCGCAGATATAATATAGCCTAAAATGGCAGTTTTTAAGATTTAAATTTCAAAGAAAATTGCACCGCACCCCCTTTCGTAGGAAAATTGCGCTGCGACCGCCCTGTCCGAAAATGACCCCCTCGTAAACCAAAAGCTGGATCCGCCCTTGGTCTGCATCTCCCAAGGATTGAAACTCCCCAAATGAGACTGAAATCTATCCAATTGACCCACTGAAACAGGCTTGCATTTTGAACTCGATGGGGGGGGGGGGGGGGGGGTATACAAAAAGTGTATATTCAGTCAGTGGCCGGTCCAGAGGAGGGACTGTGGGGGCCATGGCCCCCTCCGAGAGCGGAGAGAAATTGTCAAAAATGAAAACTAGGTCTTGCATATTTAAAGTTCTATTAACTGTACCACTATTTTTTACATAGAAGCAAATCTAGTTTTTTTTAAAATATTTTCAGCCTTTTCAAACAATTCTTCAGACAGTAACATCTCTAGCTGAAACAGGAAAAAGAACGATTTTCTAATTTGGTGGAATTTTTTTCTTTTTAAGCAATTGTTTTTTCCTTGTTTAAATTTTTTTTTTAATCTAAGTAAATTTTATGTTTTGATGAAAGTTATATAATCTGGCTTTTCAAACTCTTAATTAAACACGAATTTTATTTTATTTTATTTTTTGTTAAAGTATTTACCATAACTTGTTTGGTATTTTTTCAGTCATACATCAACTGATACTTATAAACAATGCTCACTAAATTTTAGACATGGATTAATGTTGGCTAATATTTACTGTGATTGTCTTGTAGTTTTATTTTGCTTCAAAATTGCAAATGAAAGTAAATTTACATGTTTGTATGTTAGGAAATCTAGATTTTAACCGCATTCTTTTGTTTAACTAATGTATGAAATTTCATAGTTAACTATTAAAGAAGTTTTGCCAAAGCACTTTTTTTATAAACAATTCCCTCCCCCCTTCTTCCCCCCTTTTTACATACACAGAGGATGGCCCCCTCCGAGAGCTTGTTCTGGACCCGCCTCTGTATTCAGTGTAAATTTAAAAAACAAAACCCAATTAAATTTAAAAAAAAAATATTCTACTATGCCATACTAAATGATTTATGTTAGCAGTAAATTTTTATCTTTTCTTTACCAAGATACTTTTTTCTTAACTTTTACGTAAAATATAGTCATAGTTTTTGAATCAAGCGGAAGAAAGGAATGTATAATATAATTTGAATACAATTTTCATCAGTAAAAATTGTTTCATCTTCCCTTGTAATATATTACCATAGCAACTTGAATTAGCCGGCATGGCGGAAAAAAATGAGGTTTACTCGTTCACTAGCATGCCAGAAGTTCGAATTTTCCGTCATGGCGGCTAGTTCAAGGTTCATTTGCAACAAAGAAAAAGTAACTCCCTTCCCTCCCAGTTCCCTCCCGTATATCAAATCACTGCAAGGAAAAATCATAATAAGTTCCCAAAGTAACCTCTTTTTTTTAAAACCAACTAATAAGTTTCAGGTCGCCGAGATGAAAAATATTGTGGTGGTTTGATGGTGCGTTATTTGTTATGGTTAATTAATATTTTTACAAAATTAAACTGACTACGAATACTAATAAAATGATATATTCTACCGTGCTAGGCACAAAAATGGTATTTGCAGTTGAGCTAGTTTTATGCTTCCTTAAATTTCATTTAGATACACTGGCGGAAAAAAAATCCCAACACCAAGAAAAAATTGCCGTAGAGTAATGAAATTTGGGTAATGCAATTGTCTAGTTAACATGTTTAATTGATTAAATGTACAAGATCACTGGCTAATTTAAACTCAAGGTAATGCTGTGCAAATGTGAAATTATGTAAATTTAATAGAGGGTGCAACCTCCAAAATTTTGAAGGCAAGCCTGCAAGCGTGCATGCATTATGTCATACAGGTGCCGAATGTCACTTTGTGCTATGGAGTTCCATGCTTGTTGCACTTGCTGTGTTAATACTAGGACCGTCATTGCTGACTGTGGATGATGCTCGAGGTACCATCCCATGATATCCCATACGTTATCAATTGGAGACAGACCTGGTGATTTTGCAGGTCATGGTAACATGTCAGCACTCTGTAGAGCACATTGCGTTACAGCAGCGATGTGAGGGCGAGCGTTATCCGGTTGGAAAACGCCCCATTGAATGCTACTCATGAAGGGCTGTACTACTGGTTAAATTAACAGAATGACGACAAATTTTCAGTCAGTGAGTTTGGGAGTTAGAAAGCCCCTGCTGTCGTAGGAAATTGCTCCAGAGACCATAACTCCAGGTGTGACTCCCGTGTGTCTAGGCCGTAGACCGCTTGGATGCAAGCTGTCCCCTGGCCTCTTTCTGACCAATATACAGCCACCACTGGCACTAATTCAGAATCTGTTTTCATCAAAAATTACAACAGATCTCCACTCCGACCTCCAGTGAGCTCTGTCGTGGCACCACTGCCGTCGGAAAAGGCAATGGTTTGCAGTCAATGGAATACCGGCTACAGGCTGCCTGGCTCGGAGCTGTCCTTGAAGTAAACAGTTTCTTATACCCTGTTCGCACTGATGACTTAAACCAAGTTAAGAAAGTTTACTTGGTTAACTTTGGCAACGAAACAGGTTTGACCGAGTTTCAAACTTGGCTAACTTGAACCACGTTGGGAAAGTGGATTAACCACGTTGAACTTGGTTATTACAGACATGGCCGCAGAGAAAAAAAATCGCAAACCGAATTGGATGGATGATGAAACAAGATTACTAATCGAATTGTGGTCCGAGAACCAAAATGATTTAAAAAAAGCCAAAAGAAATAGACTCGTCTTTGAGTCTATTAGCCAAAAAATGAAAATTTACGACTTTCACCGAGATGGGAGTGAAATTAAATTAAAGATCCAAAATTTGACGAACAAATACAGGTCAGTTGAAGTTTATTTATTCGTTTATTTATTAATTTATTTGAAAACTTTTTTAGGCATTACCTTTGCCTTTAATTTTGTCTATGTACATGTTTTCTCAAGCTGTTTAAAATCTTAAAATCGAATTGCATTCAAACTATTTTACAATAGTTTTTAGAAGCAATGCAATATTAGAGGTTGAAATTCATGAAATATCTCAATGTTATGTCAACACATTTAAATTAATAGGCAAAACATGTAAGTTATTTATAATTATTAGCTTCAGATCTATTATATAAATCTGCAACCTAAGAATTCAAAAAATAAAAAGTGACAATTTTTATGCAAAAATTTGATTTTACGACCAAAACATATGTTGATGCATGCATTGAAAAAAGTTTTCTTTTAAATGAGTATAGAAAGACACTGAAAGCATTAATCACTAATTTTTTTTCAAATTATTCAACAGTTGATCTTTTATTTGCTGAAAAGATATCTGAACAGCAGGGATGTTTGTGATCCGATATTTCCGAAAATTTTGGGCTTTCATTTTCGAAAATTTTGATTTGCAGTTTCTGAAAATTCTGAGCTGCCGTTTCCGATGTCTGTTATTTGGTTCTTTTTTTCATTTTTAATTGCAAGGTGCTTAAAAAATAATATTGTTCTTACAGATTGTTAGGAATGTGTGTTCATCAAGTCTTCAGAAAATTTTTCTGGAGTTTACTTTTACCCCTGCTGATAGCTTTTCGTGAATTTTTCCAAGCATTACAAACTTATTGTGCTGTTGAAATTTTAAAATCCACCTCATATGCACCTTGCCACTTGCGATGGCAAATATTTTATTACAAAAGGGCTCTACCAATAGGCAAAGCTGAGGAACCAGCTGCCTGCTGGGGTAGATTCTGAGGGACAGTGCAAACATATGTATGGAAATAAAATGGTTATGAATGTTATTGCTGAAGCTTCTATTTGTAATTTTTCCTATTTTTGTATCTATGTGCAGATTTTTCTTGGCCACCCGTAGAGCAAGTCGTCGCTTTGGAAGAATAACGCTGCAACTCCAAAAAATTGAAAAATGACATTTTTATATCATTATATTCAGAAAAAATCGCTCTTTATGATGAACATGGTTACAACTCAAAAGTGTCAAAAATATCTCATTAAAAAAAATATCCGTCAAATTAAAATTACGTCATTAGTTAAAATGCCATTGAAGTCAATCATGCTACATTAGAAAAGAGATTAAAATGCGGTTTTTTTAATGCTAGTTTCATTAAAATAGTCACAATGGTTTTGAGCAGGGGTGCAGAAAATGTTTTCCCATCCAACATTTCCCTCAATCAGTGCGAAAATTTCCCCAAAATTTAACGCTATATATAAGCTTAGCTAAAAATTAATTTCGCATCACTGCAGACGTACCACAGTAAAATATATTTCAATTAATTACAATTTGTTTCTCCATAATCTAAGTTATATAAATAATACTTATCAATAAAAGCACATTAACTAAAAAATGTTGCATTTATATATTGTTTATGGGAAAGCGGAAAATGATTTGCGACTCCTTTTAAAAGGAAGAAATAAGTATAATTTAGAAAAGAGGTTTCCCGATTCACTTTTTATTTTTCGTAAAAAATTTCCCCAAAAGACCAAAATTTCCCCCGATCTAGGATCGCGCGATCGGACATATTCTGCACCCCTGGTTTTGAGCACAAGCGCGATAGAAGTTAGTTACTCATGCATATTTTGTTGAATTTTAGAGCCCTTGTTTAACATTTAAACACTGCCCCTTTCAAAAAATCCAAATATTCATTGAAGTTTTGATAATGTTTTAAAGCAATTTAAGCTTGTAAATAAAAATAAATGCATATTGTGAAAATAATTATTTTTTCAAGCTGTGATTTTCAGAAAATTGAGATATCTGATTTCTTGAGTTCTATTTGAAGAAAATTATTCTTCACAATTATATTTCTCGACTGGCTTGTGAAAATAAGCTTAACTTTAGGGGTAGGTTTTCTCATTTGCAATTTAATTTATGTTATAAATCAACAACTCACATTTAAATTCAGTGTCATAATCTATCGAAAAATATTTTTCAAAGTACTAATGATTCTTAATTTATTTGGTTGCTTACAGGGCTGAAAAGATGCAACATATGCGCACTGGGAGCTCTCCATCAAAATGGAGGTTTTATGACTCTGTAAATAGGATCTTGGGATGCCTTCCATCAAATAAAGTAGACTTGGTTCGAGACAGCCTTGATATGTCCCTGGAAGAACCAACCATGGTAGAAGAAGGTAAGAACCAACCAAACTTTGGTAACTTGCTAAAGCTTCTTTAATTGTGCTAGAAACCATTCGGTAATGAGTAAAAAATTAAATTTAGAAGTTGAAAATAATAAATTACTTATATTACTTTATATTTAGTTAATAATAATGTAAACAAGTTCAGTTGTTTTAAATTAAGATATTAATTCAATGAAGATAAATGAAACATTTTAGCATCAAAACTTTTGAAAGAATACTGCATTACTTTAATTTTCTACGTGACTAATTTGTGTGCGTGTTTTTTTTTTTTTTTTTAGATGTTGAAATGGACATGTCCGGTAACTTAGATGACACTTTTCAGGATCAGGAACAGCCAGGCCCTTCTGGTTTAAATAATACAGTAAGTAGAACTTTCAACAGCCAAAATTTAATTTTTCTACCCAAGTCTTTATTGCTATTCGTTTTTTTTATTAGCATAATTGAATTACTTTTCTGTTGCATGAAAATCAGGGTTCGCCAAGCCAATCTCAGCCCTATAAAACCTACATGGGTTTTGTTGGGTAGACACAATTGAAAAAAAACAACTCGGTTCCCAAGGCCCTTAAAAGTCCTTAGAAACTCCTTATTTTTCATTTTTCAAAATAAGGGCCCTGAAAAGTACGTATTTTTAGCTCAAAGTCTTTAAAATTCCTTCCAAGCCCCCCCCCCCTTTTTTTTACTCTTGTTAACAATTTAATGATTTAAAATTGCTAGCAATATTGGTAAAATATTCTTTTCATTTCTCAAGCATGACCTGAAAATATCTACTTATCACATCTGTTTGGTTTAACTAATTAAGAATAATTTTTTTAGTCTTAGCTTTGAATTTTAATGATAAATGTTTTTGCTATATTTTTCTACGGACAAAGGCTTGCAGTCCTAAGTGTGTTTATATAACCGATAAAATATATGTATATTTGATATATACTTTCGAGGTCCTTAATTTAAAAAAAAAAACATCCTTAAGGTCCTTATTTTTCGTTTTAAGAAAGGAATGGGAACCCTGTGCAAGATGAAAACAGTTACAGTAGTCTCGAAAGTCCAAGGTTCTGCTTAATTTGTGGTGCTTTATTGAGTATATTCTACAAGCTAAAATATGATTTGCAGTTAACTTTTAAAATATAATCCTTTCACTACTGTACCTAGTTCAGAAATTACATAGCTATTCATTTCTGGACGAGTTATTTAGTGTTAGAAATTAAAACTGCTATTCATTTCGTATTTATAATTGTTTAAACAATTGCAAAGATTTTTATTGCGTTATTATAAAAAATGCTTTGACAAACTGTTAACATGGAATCCCTTTTTTACAAGTACCTTAATATAAGGTTGCCAAGTGAAAAAGCCATGTAATTTGTATGAGCACTGATGAAAGGGTCTTAAATTTGCCCTTATCCTTTCATTTTGGAAAAATTCAGATGACACCCGATGAAACAATTTTTGGTTTGTACCACGGGTCCCACTGAGCTCAATCCTATAATAACACTATTCAGTAACGTTTCCTTCCTAATTGATAGTGAGGGAGAATAAAAGTTTAATACTGTATGTCATATAGATACTGACCTGTTTTCAAATTCATACATTTTTTTGCTGTATTTTTGAGTAAAATTAGATTGATTTAAAATTCTAAATAGCTCTATGAAAAGTAAACCTAGGAAAGCAATGGTTCATTACAAAAAATTAAAATTGTTTGCAACAGACCTTGTTTTTCATCAAAAACTCACGGAGGCTGGCCTTTTTCCAAAGAGGGTGGGGTTCAAACTCTGGTGATAATAGAACATTGAAGTTTGTAAAATGGGGCTTATATTTTAAATATTCTTTTGTATACTGGATCTCTCCTCTTTTTCAATTAGTAAAGAATCTTTTGTTTGAACATTTTCACGTATACAGCTTCCCTGTGACAGAATTTTTTTCAGCTTTCTGCGACAAATTTTCTAGAACCAATTTCTTTCTGCAACACTAGAATATTCTTAAATAATAAATATATATGGGGGGGGGGATGCAACCCTCTTACAGTAACATTAATACTATAGATTCATAGTTTTTCTTCTACTGTCTGTTTTTTATATTTTTTTTTGTTAGCCTTTTTTTCCCTCCTAATCATAAAAATCTTTCTGCACACTGTCTCCCTGATTCTGCGACTATGTCGCCGTGTCGGCAGCTTTCTGCTACAGGGTACAGCTTTATCGGTCTGATTCATTTTATGTATACAATTTTTTCATGTGCAATTAATATGTATTTTTAGGTGGTGGAAAGAGTAGAATCATCTTTTTCTGCAGAAAGAGCGGAAGAAAATAATAGAAAGAAGAATAATACGAAAAATAAATTTTTGGAGACTCTTTTTGATGATTATAAAAGAGCTAGGCAAGAGTTGGAAAAGACGGACGAGAAGCTAAATGCTTTAATGGAAACGCAAATCGAACTTGGAAAAATAAAAATTGAACTGTTGAAAAAAAAACTGGAAAAAATGAAATAAATTATTATTTTTATTGATTTTGTTTTATTTCATATCCCAAGTACTATCAGTTTTTTTAAACTAACGAGCTTGCAAGAAATAAGATTATTTTAGATGTTGTGAGTAGTGTAAAAAGGTTTCAAGAGTAACACTGCTAGAGTGGGAGCAAAATTGCTTGCATATAAAGAATTGTACAAATAAAATAATAATAAAGTACAAAAAGGCTGATGTGCCCGGCGGCGTCGCATGGGTTTAAATTCAACATGCCAAATCTAAGAAAATAAATAGTCAAACCCCGCTATAACGAACCCTCAACAGAACGACTTGAGCAATCGTTATAACCGGGGGTTCGCTATATCCGATTTTTGCAAAAAAAATCGGAATTCGGTATTATGCTACAATAATAAACATAATTGCACAAGGTCTTCATTGATGGTAAAGGCAAAAAGTAAAGTATAAGAAATCAAAAAGGTTGGAAATCACTTTTATATCTTGTATAATTTTGTGCATTTGTTTATTTTATAAATCAATTTCCCTATTTTTTTTTTCTCATGAACATCTGCAGTTTAAAAGATGTTTAGAAACACTTGTTTTCTATGACTGATCAGCATTTTTATCTTTTCAACAAATAACTAATAATTTATTATATAAGCCAGAGAAATAATATTAAAAAATATTTTGACTGAGGTGAAATTCTAAGTTAAATTAACTCATAGATATTGGTGTGGTGAAGTCCCGTTCCCCTCGCATATGTTAAGTTTTAAATAAGTTTTTAGTTAAGCATATTGTTACAAAAATATGTCATGCTTGTCACATCTTTCTCCCCCCCCCCCTGGCCAATTTCATACCAGATGTACCAAATACTTAAATTAGCCGGATATGTGGTATATCCCTAAATAAAATCTTATTTCAATCAAAATTATTAGGGGGCACAAAAGTGATAGCTGCACTTAAAATGTTTTATGGTTATTTGTAAATTAAAGTATTTTTAAAAACTTCTGAGAAAGTGAAATCTGAATCAAATATATGGAAGCATAAACTTCAGAGTGGTTTTTCCTTTTTGCACTTAGAACGGCATTCTACTTTTCAAAATATTGCTACAAAATAGGTTTTATCACAGTAAAAAAAGTATGCTGTCACATGTCTTAGTACCCCACCTATTCCTCAAAGTGAAACATCAATTATAGACGAGCCCCAGGAAGATAACTTTTAAAAAATAAATAGATTAAACACATTTATTACACATTATCATTCAACACGTCACCACATAATTACAAAGGATTTGCAAACACATATGCAGCCACAGCATCTCTAATCGAACGTGAGAGTTCATCGGACTCTCCAGCCACGGACACTTTTTCGTCAGTTGTTTTCTTGGATTTTTTCGCAGGTTTGGGATACCAACTTGGATCTATGGCATCCCCAAATAGTTCGCAAACATTGTTGAGAATACAGGCTGCCTGTATAATTTGAATGCTGTTCTCAACATCTGTTTCCAAATTATTTAAAATGCGAAACCTTGCTTTGAGGCGACCAAAAGCATTTTCAACTACTCGCCTCCCTCTGCTGAGGCGATAATTATATACGCTGCATACATCAGACATTTGTAATGCCTCCGGGTAGGGCTTCTGCAAGGTAGGAAGCAAAGGAAAGGCTGCATCCCCTACCATGCATACAGGTACTTCAGTACCACTGAAGTCTTTAGATGATTCCCATAGTATCGGATTGTTCGTAAGATAGGGATACAGGGCAGATTTTTGCAGGATGAAAGAGTCATTGTTTCTGCCTGTGAATCCCACGTTGATGTATTGAAATTTGTAGGCATAGTCCACAACTGCCATCAGTACTACACTATAATAATGCATGTAATTGTAGTAGCATGGGGCAAACTCTTTTGGTGGTTGTACTTGAATGTGACAACCATCCACAGCACCTAAACATTGTGGGAAACCCCATGCTTCCTCAAAACCAATCACTACTTCCTGCAATGAATTTCGGTCATTGGGAAGGCGAATGTATTCTGACAGGAACATTTTAACAAACACTTTGCAAAATTCCTTCAAAATTTCTGCAACGGTACTTTTGCCGATTCCAAATAAACTGGCAATCGTCCGGAATTCGGCAGATGACGAAAGGCTATAAATTGCCACAGCTATTCGTTTTTCCAGAGGAATGGCTTTTTTGCAGTTGGTGTCCTGCCTTCCTATTATTGTCATATTCTCGCATAGGAAACGAAACGTTTTTTTCCCTATGCGGAAATGTTTTCGGAATTCGTTGTCTGACATATTAATAGCAATATTTCTCCACCAAGCATCTGATTTCGGCGCATTGTAAACTTCTCTAATTCTAAGAGAATGTATAACAACAATCGCAATTAATTGCCGCACTAATTGCAGTCGCAAAAGCTTACGCCTTTTAACTAAAGCAGAAATTGTTGTAGCTTCCATCGTGTAACCGAATGGAAAATGTAAACAAACCTAGAAATAGCCTAGAAACCAGTAGCACTAATCGAATTTGATTAGTATGGTTTCGAGAGTATATTTAACTGAGTTTCCAAACGCAGTGCGAACGCCGTGCGTTAAACAAGTGAGTTAACTTAAGCTACGTTATGTTAACTAGGTTTAAGTTTGGGAGTGCGAACAGGGCTTTACCGTTCCTTGGGTCACGACGGTACCAACTGCAGCTCGAATGTCAGCCGCAGATGCAATACGATGCGCCACAGCCATACGCAAGATTCGGCGATCTTCCTTCTCAGTCGTGCCACGTGGCAGCTCGGAACTCGATCTTTTTGAGGTAGTACCATCCCTTGACCATAGCTTCCAATAATCATGCATGGTGGAAACATTAACACCCAAGTCTTTCTGCAATATCGCGAAATGAAAATCCACCTTCTCGTAGCCAAATTGTACGACCTCGTTTAAACTCGGTGAGCTGTTGATAATGGCTTCTTCGTCTTCTTAAAGGCATTCCTGGCTAATATGAACGCAATTCGTCAAATTTCACGGAAAAATAATACACACGAGCTTCACAACACGCTTTGAAAACAAGCCTGATTTGCATGTTCTGAGTGACGCCAGCTGCGCCACACTTATGCGCGGAACACGAAATTTCAATCGATGTCATCTTTCAGTTGTATAAACACGCCTACCAAATTTCGTTTATCTAACACAAGTCTTTCTTGGTGTTGGGATTTTTTTTTCCGCCAGTGTACTTTTTCAAAAATTTTATTTTTAATATTTCCCATTCACAAATAACCATACCTTACATTTTTGTATTTCTTTCAAATTTGGCTCATCAATTGTACCCCTTGAGGTAATCAAAAGTCTCAATTTTTGGATTTTTATCTCTATTATTTTTTCATTTATGAGACTTTGAACTTTGGAAAAACCCTCGTTTTTTCATGGATAAGGGAACATAAAAGGGACCATAACTCGGCACCAAATATAGATAGAACGATTTGGTAAATGGCATTTTAAAGTACGTTAGTTGCCGCTTAATTGGATATGCAACATGACTAATTTGATAAAAATTTTCTTTTTCAAAAAATGAAATTTAAATTTAAAATTTAAATTTCTCGAAAAACATATAATGAATTTTTTTCAAAAAATTCTCAAAAAATTCTTGTGTATTTTATCTATGTTTGTACGAATTTTTAGATTGGGATCTCAATGGGATCATATTTTTTTGAATTTTTGAATAAAACTGTATAGGAAAAAAATGATATTTTTTAGATTCTATTTATTTAAATACTAAGTTCTCTTGCTTGTGATGGTCTAAAAAGTAGTAAACAAACATGAATATGTTTAAAGTGAGTTTATAGATTTGTCAGGTTCACCCCCTTCCCCCTTCCTCCCTCGCACAACCACTCTTTTTTAATTCAAAACTGTTCAAAATGTTAAAAAAACTCTTTGATACAAAATGAATATTAAACTTATTTAAAGTTGGTAAATGGGTTTCCTTATAACTAGACGAAGTATCCCCTCCTCCACCCAAATATACCATAAACGTTGTACTATTATGACATCTAACCTGGAGATTGAATTGAGTATTATTTTTACTCTAGGTAAGTAAGCTAGCATTAACTTGTAAATTTTTCAGCTCCCCCTCCCTTCCTTCCCAACCCAACCATTTTTTCCCCCAAACTGTTTCAAATGCTAAAAAAAAAACCTTTTTGATACAAAATGAACAGTAAACTTATTTAAAGTTGGTAAATGGGTTTCCTTATAACAAGGCAAATTAAAACCCTTCCCCCACACAAATATTTCCTCCCTTCAAAATTGAAGATTGGTGCAGGGGTAGGAGATGAAATGAATCATAAAGTTAAATTTCAGATATTGAGTGGAAGTACACTTTGAAGTTCGGATCGAAAAGAAACACTTCGTCTGAAAAACAATATATCTACCTAGGGTGAAAATAATCCTCAATTCAATCCCGAGGTTGGACGTCATATTTATAGTGTGAATGGTATATTTGGGTGGGGAGGGGGATACTTCGTCTAGCTATAAGGGAACCCATTTCCCAACTTTAAATAAGTTTACTGTTCATTTTGTATCAGAGGTTTTTTTTAAAAACATTTTGAGCAGTTTTGAAAAAAAAAAGTGGTTGTGCGGGGGAGGGAGGGGGGTGGGATGAACCTGACAAATCTATAAGCTCATGCTAGCTCACTTTAAACATATTCATGTTTATTTACTACTTTTTAGACCATCACCAGCCAGACAACTTAGTATTTAAATAAATAGAATTTAAAAAAATATCATTTTTTTCCGATACAGTTTTATTCAAAAATTCAAAAAAATATGATCCCATTGAGATCCCAATCTAAAAATTTGTACAAACATAGATAAAATACACAAGAATTTTTGAAAATTTTTTGAAAAAAATTCATTATATGTTTTTCGAGAAATTAAAATTTTAAATTTAAATTTCATTTTTTGAAAAAGAAAATTTTTATAAAATTAGTCATGTTGCATATCAGATTAAGCGGCAACTAACGTACTTTAAAATGCCATTTACCAAATCGTTCTATCTATATTTGGTGCCGAGTTATGGTCCCTTTTATCTTCCCTTATCCATGGAAAAACGACGGTTTTTCCAAAGTTCAAAGTCTCATAAATGAAAAAATAATAGAGATAAAAATTTAAAAATTGAGACTTTTAATTACCTCAAGGGGTACAATTGATGAGACAAAAAAGAAAGAAATACAAAAATGTAAGGTAAAATTTTTCTCAGATTTTGGATCACTTGACAATGAATGAATGACCCAGGTATGACTTTAGCTGAGCAAACCAGTGTGAAATTTATATTGTTTTTTAAGTTGGGATATGTATTTGTTATGGTATTAAAAATTATTTGTTTTCTAACCTTGGATATACCGCTATGCTGGAAAGAACCAGGCAATAGTTATTGAAAATCTGGTGACCCTTGAATTTTGTGGAACACTGGCTAATGTGGGATAATCCGGTATATATAAGTGTCAGTGCCGTATTTCTCGCCAAACATCCAATCAATAGTTTGTTTTCATGTCCATACTATTTGCTATGATATACCGCAATGTTGGAAATTATTTTAACGCCTTACGGAATGGTGTACATTTAGCGCCAAATATAATATTCAAATTGATTTCAGATTGCCAAAAAGTAATTGATCAGTGCATTTTTACAGCGTAATTGTTCATATGTAAATTTTTCTTTATTATTGTTCACCGTTTTTTTTTTTTTTTTTTTTCTAATTTAAGGAGCAGTTGACGGTCCACTTTTTTGAATTGATCAGTGCATTTTTACAATGTAACTGTACATCTGTATTTTTTTTTTTTTTTTTTTTTGTTCACCATGCTTTTTTTTCTGAACTTAAGGGAGCAATTGATGGTCTACTTTTTTGGACTGATCAGTGCATTTTTACAGCGTAATTGTACATATGTACATTTTTCTTTATTATTGTTCACCGTGCTTTTCTTTCTTTTTTTCTTTTCTTTTTTTTTTGAAATAAAAGGAGCAATTGATGGTCTACTTTTTTGGATTGATCAGTGCATTTTTACAACGTAATTGTACATACGTAAATATTTCTTTATTGTTGTTCAGCGTGCTTTTTTTTTTTTTTTTCGAATTTAGAAGAGCGATTGATGGTCTACCTTTTGGATTGTCAAGCGCATTTTTGCAACGTAATTGTAAATGTGTACATTTCTCTTTATTTTTATTCACCGTGCTTTTTTTATAACTTTAAAGTAGCTATTTGTGGTCCAGTCACATTCTATTGTAAACATGTCAATTTCATTTTATTTACTATTCACTGCTCTCTCTCTCTCTCTCTCTCCTTTTTAATTAATTTAAAAGAGCTATTCATGGTCCAGTCACAAAATATACATTTTATGTGTCTCTACATTTTATTTTCAAAACGAGGATCTCTTTTTACAATTTGTGGAGAGCTTCTTCGTCTTGATGTGTAAATAAAATTCCTATCTAAAATCAAATTATGTGTAAAGTTTTTCATTGTTCAGTATTTTTTAATTTTTATAAAAATAATTGGTGGCCTATTTGTAGATTGTTCAGTGCGTAATTTCAACATTGCTTGATGAAGAATTTTTTAAATCTTTCATGCCTATTTTCAACAACGCTTTATAGATTTTTACATCCAAAACACCATGTGGAGACGAAATATACATCTAGGCAGAACAACGTCTGCCGGGTTCTACTATAAAAGCACTCACATAAATTTAAGAAAATTTCACTTCACATGTGAAATGAGTGCAGAGTAAACTTGCTATGCATTTGTTGCTTCTTCAGTAACTAAATAGAGATTTCTGAGACACTAAAATGTTGCATACTTTTGTATGCTCTGTGCTGTTTATCTGGAAGGGTGGGATCTGAGAATCCAACATTTAATACCAATTTTTCATGTTATAGCACAAACAAATTTCCATTTTGGTCTTTCATTCCAAAGTTTAAAAGAACACGGTAAAGTTAGAAAATATGAGGAATTCATTGTCCAAAAAATTTTGCTACAAACAAAAATCATCAAAACTAGATAATTTCTACTATCAAAGAGAACTATAATAACTAATAAATTGGTTTAAATTTCATCTCGATTAATGGCACCTTTTTTTCCCCTTATATTATTATTTTTTACTTATGGTTTTAAAAATTTCGCATTCAAATATTTTGGCCTGTCGTAAATATTTTTCAAATTGAGATGAGTGAAATAAAATGATATGTTCCAAATTCATATTAATATTCTGACAAGTGTAAAAATTGTCTCTTATATTAAGCAGTGTTCTGTCAACACAACGAATATTTTGTACTTTGTTTCTTGACCACTGCTACTCGGTATGACACTATTTCGTACTGAAAAATATATTTGATTTTTACAACTGCACAGAATTGGCCAGCACACTCTGAATTCAGGAATTCAGTCGAGTGTCGAATACTCGAAAAATTAGCCAAATAGACTTCCCTAGCAGCAGCATCTCATCGGCCGATGATCGGCCATTCATCGAAACCCGATGAAATTCTCATCGGCCGATGATCCAATATGTCTCATCGGCCGATTAGAATCCGAGCAGCAAAATCCGATGAGAATACGATGAGATTTGGAGCAATTTACGAGCAGAACAGTCCCGTGCCGAGAAATTTCATCGGGAAACTTGATCGGAAGGATATCGTTTTCCGATGGAATATAGCTCGTCTTATTTTCATCGGGAAAGTTGATCGGAAGGATATCGCTTTCCGATGAAAAGTAGCTATTCGAAAACCGTGCTCGGATACTGATCGGAACGATGTCATCGTGCGGTACAGGATTAGTTTACGAGGAGTTTGTTGATCGGCCGAGCAAAATCCGATGAGTTGATGCTACTTGGGTTAGTACTCAATGTGGCACTACTTTGTTTCAATGCAGTAGTATGAATTTTATGCTGGTCATATTTATTTGATATGATGATTAAAATTAAAATGTATTATGTTTTCAGCAGTTTTGAAAATGAAATTTCCACACTAGTTGGGTCATTTTTATTGGCAAAAAAAAAATTAATTTTGTCATAATAATGATCTTGCTGGTTGCCAAAGCACAACAGCAAATGTAAAAGGGAAACAAGTATGGCCATTGTATGAAAGTGCATCAATGGAGCAGAAGAGAATTTTGAAGTAAGCTATCATTTTATTATGCAGATAACACCTACGAAAAATTTAATGTGTTAAATTGAATTTGATGAAATTTCATATTGATTGGTAAGTGCTACTTTTATGTATCTTTACTAATATATAAAGCTGTAGAGTTTGTTTGTTTGTTTGTTTGTTTGTTTGTTTGTTTGTTTGAACGCGCTAATCTCAGGAACTACTGGTTCGATTTGAAAAATTCTTTTTGTGTTGAATAGTCCATTTACCCAGAAAGACTTTAGGCTACAGTTTTAAAAGATTCGATAAGCGATTCGTTTTTTACTCTAATTCAAGGCAATTTTCACATAAATCGCCGAATACTGGGGTTAAAAATTACTTGCACATATTAATGTTATATATCGTTGGAAGCAGAAAAATTTTGCCCGTCCTATGCAGTTTGTTCCGATTCTCTAACTTAAACACAGCACGAGTTATTCAATTCTTAAACTTGCCTTTTGCAAGGCTTCACCCGATTTCTTGCAATACTTGGTTCATTAAAACCATCAATAAAAAATAAACGAATTATTCCACAGTTTTGATTTTTACATCATTGGATAGAGCGATATTTTTAACCCCAGAATTGATTCGACTTACAGTCGAAGAACCAAGCTTTTATCTCCACTAGAAAAAAAGTTACAAGCGTTTGAACTTTGAGTTCGAAAACCTCTTTTCTGATCAAATTATTAACGTTTTATTGCGTTACTATGCCGACATCTTTTAAATTCATTGTTGGCTCCCTTTTCTTCATTTCGTTTCTTACAAGCATTTTATTTTACTGCGTTTCTAGGCTCTCCTAGCTGTGTGGTATATAACAAGGCAAATAATTCCTTTTAGTTCGGTACAATTTCAAAGATTTTAGCCTTTAATATTTAATTGTGACATATTGTAGCAATTTGATATTTGACAGCAAACGTGCCTTTTAACTTTAAAAAAAATAGTGGGGAAGACCGCAGATATTGTCGATATCGTTTTTGTTTCGTACTGCTATTGTTTTCTTATTCTTTTGACTTTTTTTTCTTATGCAATAGGTATGTAAGTAGGTTTCAAATGAGTCAAATATTATTTTATTTATTTATTTATTTTTTAATGATTTAAGATAGTTACTAATCTAAGCAAATAATATGATTCATCATATTTTTGTAACGTTTTTACTACTTTGTATCATTGGTACTAAACACATAATTTAATTGCATAGTATTTTTATATTGGGTAGTGTTTAATTATTCTTTTAACGTTTTTTTCCTTATGTATCACATATATACGTTGGCTTCAAATGAGTCTAACTTTTTTTAATGGTTGCATATAGTTACTAATCTAAATAATTTGATTTGTCATGGTTTAGTACAACATGGGTACTTATCTAAACACATAATAAAAGTGCGTGGTATTTTTATATTGGGTATTGTGTTGTGTAGTACATTTTTACAGAGGTAGCCCGTGCAACGCCAGGCCACGCAGCTAGGTCTTTTTTATGTGTAAATAATTCGATTGACTTTTTAATGCAGGAAAGCTCTTTAGCGAGCCGCTTTAGCGGGGAGTATGTTAAAATTTTTCTTAGTATTTTAAAGGCGAGCCGGCTTGGCGGCGAGTGGTTTCTTGAAACTTTCCTCGCTACTTTAAAGGCGAGCCGCCTTGGCGGCGAGTAGGTTGTTTAAACTTTCTTCACTACTTTAAAGGTGAGGCACCTTGGCGGCGAGTAGTTTTCTCAAACTGCCTTCACTACATTAAAGCCCGTGCAACGCCGGGCCACGCAGCTAGTCTTTTATAAATTCTATATATATATATATGAGTAAATTTCTATAACAGGAGTTAGTGGGGAAGATTTAGTTTCTAGAACACCTACGTTATTGTTAAAATGACGCTTAAACGATCTAGTAAAATATCGTAAGAAAGGGCAAAACGATGCCGTTTACGTTATTGTCACAATGGCGCGAAACGATACAAGATATCGTAATTACGGGCAAGACGATGACGCCTACGTTATGGTCACGATGACGCGTTAACAATATAGTAAGATCTCGCATTCATGGGCAAAACGATGACGCCATAATGACGCTTTCGCGACATAGTAAGATATCGCATTTAGGGGCAAAACGATGACGCCACAATGACGCTTACGTTATCGCTGTAATATCGTATACGACAGCGGTTCCCAACCTTTTCTCTTTGCGAACCCCTTGTAACATCGGAAAAATTTCGCGAACCCCCTGGTCTTAAAATAAGTAACTTGTAAGAATACAATAAAAAAACCCACTAAATTTGCTTTTCCTTTTCATAGCAGTTGATTGCAATATGCAAAAATATTATTTTAAACACCGATTAATAGAGACATTAATAAATTGAAACTGCAGATACAAGAAAAATAATAAACAAGTGATTCAAAAAAATAAATTAGTTCTTAAAACATACCTTGATTTTGAGGAAAAAAACTTAATGGGATATTTGCGGCTGCTTGAGGGAACAAAGGAGTTTATAGTTGGGTTCGACGTCTGAAAGTCTCAGTTTCAGATCAGGCTCTGAATTTAGTCTATTTCGGTATTTATTTTTCAAATATGTGTATGAGGAAAATCCTTTCTGTACATGACCCAGCAAGCAAAATATCTTGCCTCAGGATTGCATAAAGGTTAACGCGTCGGCAAATATCACCTTGCCTAAATGCTGCCTGGATAATATTATGTTACTCTCTAAGAGCTGTCATCGACTTGCCCCAATGTTGACTGGCAAGGTGTATGCAGCCTAATATCAGTCGAGTTACAGGGTGGGCTCTGCCTTTGAAGCATCAAAATGCTGGCATAACAGTGTGAAATCAATCTGCATGCAAGAAGTGGTAGCTATTGTAATCCTGCATACATATTATCTTGACATTAAAATGGCAGGATGCATTGATATAACAGTGTGAAATTAGTCTGTATGCAAGGTGCAATTGCTTGCAAGGTCTTTCTTTCTTTCTTTTTTTTTTTGTGTGTTATTTTCGCTTCAAATTCACGAAGTAAATTTCATTCTTTAACTATTCGTTTCATTCTTCAAGCAAATTGTTTTTTAGCTTAGAATATTTTTAAGCTGACACATGATTGGAAAGTCACATAGAGATATTTGCTTTCGTTCGATTTGCAATTTATTTGCGGATAATGAAATTTACTTCATTGATTTTCGAATAAACTTTACATATTAAAATTCATAGACTTCTTATATAGTGGCAAAAACATAGTTAGATTTTTTATTATTTATTTATTTTATTATTATTATTATTATTTTTTTTTTTTTTGCTTAACAGAATGAGTCGCACTATTAAAAATACAATGCAATATTTTATTTATTTAAAAATGTATGCTTCTTTTCGAATTATTAATACATAAAATGCCTGGTTAAAATTATGGAGAAATATTAATAAATATCGCAGATAATAAACAAAAAAATCTAAGTCCATTTCTGAGTGGATGTCAGCTTAAAAAATACACTTAGACAAAAAACTAATTTATTTTCAAGAATAACATAAATAGTTATTGAATAAAATTAAACTTACTAGCGAGCTTGAAGTCATTTTATGGTAAAACCGTCACTGCGTATAATCCCTTGTCTGCTTTGTTTAAGAACGAAAAACTTTATTTTTGCCCATTTCTGCCATTGATCGCGATATTTATTGTGTATAGCACTTGTTAAATAAAGGCAGTTAAGAATGATTCAAATAATTTCTAACACAATCATATTCCACGCTTAAGCAAACAGATTTTTAACGAAGCCAAACTGCGCTACCACGTGCAAGCTAACTCGCTCTCATGTTCTTGATAACGCCGAAGAAAAAAACCCACGATACAAGAAACTAGGAATGCTGGGAATAACAGTCCGCGCATGCGTATCTTTCAACAAAGATCCAGGTGGGTCGGGAGCATGGGTCTTTGTTTGCTAATGACCCTGACGGCAACAGCATGAAACCAGTGTTTCTCAACTGCTCCTTTTGAATCCTGACGCTGACAACATGTATGCAGTCTTAATATTGCAGGAGGAAATCAGTATGGATATTGAAAGATGAATATAATCTTGCACACGTGCTGTTTTTGCAATATATACTTTTTAATCTTTATACAGTCTGTATGCAGTAATTTAAATTTAATACTGACGCCATCAGTACATTATCAAGATCTGTCAAGGCTGATGCAAGAAATTTTGCTTGTAGGGTGAGTCTATTGATGCGACTCTTATCTTAAAAACTAACATTATATATTTACAAAAAAAAAAAAGAGAGAGAGAGAGAGAGAACTGAGTAAAATCCAGCAACAATTTTGAGCCTTTTACTGTCATATAATCCACAAGGTTCAAGATCCGCCAATTTTGTATTGCTTGACTATTCTTTCTTTTTTTTTTTAACTTGCAAATGCATATTCTTCATGAAACCTCTTGATGGCACCTTTTCAAGGCTGTCGCTACCCCCGCCACAGCTAATTCAACGATTCTGCATGCCCCCACTTGAACATTTAGTCAGAGGGATATTTATTTTTGTCGTGTTTTGGAAGGAAAAAGAAAATTGTATTTTATCAAGGTTATTTAAACCACTGAAATATTTTTAGAGACTTTTTTTTGAGCCAGATACTGTCTAATCTTTTATCGTACAACCTTCCTCGCATCTGCGCATGCCTGAGGTCTCTCTGGATTTCCTCAAAATAGGGGAGAAAAGCGAAGTAACATTCAACAGGAAGTAAGAAGCGAAAGCATCGGCAAGTGCGTCTCCTTATCCTATCACCCCTTTTTCAAATGGAAGCGATCGTGACTGCCAGGCGCGCAAAACGCAGCTAGACAGTAGAGATGGAAAAATCCGACTTGTTTTCAAATTTTAAAAGAGCAATAACTGTGTATGTAAATTGAATATTTCTTTATTTTTTACGAAAATATTTAAAAGTCAGCCATTACAATATAAATTTGGCGAACCCCTTTCAGGCACCTCGCGAACCCCTGGGGGTTCGCGAACCACCGGTTGGGAACCGCTGGTATACGATATCGCCAAGATGTTTTACGATCTGTCGGATTAGGCATCGCTAGATATCGCGACCCGTTGACGCAGCGATATAGCATTGGTAATTTTACGACATCGTCGTACGATATGTGCTACTAGGGTTGTTGTCTGGTCCTAAGTTTGATCAAGGAGGTGCAACATTTTCTGGGGGTAGAGGTTTTGTGACCACGTCAGACAAAGGGGGTCAAATTTTTAAAGCTTATCTTAAAAATGGCATGTATTGTGTTAATTCTCAAAAATCTAGTCAAATGTCTAATCATAATTCAAATTGTCAAAATGTAATTGAAAGCAATGTCACAGAAAGCCTAGAGGTGTGGCATAGACGTTTTGCCAATGTAAACACTGACAGTATTAGAAAAACCAGTGATTTTGATTGTACTTTAGGTTTACCAAAATTTAAAAATTGTGAACTCCATTGTGACAATTGTAAGTTAGGGAAATTCAGACGAGTGTCTTTTAAGTCTATTGACAAAATTAGATCTCATGCCCCATTAGAATTGCTCCATGCTGATGTTTGGGGACCTTGTACTGATACAGGTCGTAAAGGGGAGAGATATTTTTTATCTATCATAGATGATTATTCCCGTAGAACTTCTCTGTATCCCATGCAGACAAAAGATCAAGTAACTGAAATTTTTCAGAAACATGTAGCTAGAGCGGAACGTTTCTTGGGTAAAAAGGTAAAAGCTATCCGCGCTGACAATGGGAAAGAATTTAATAACTACTATTTTGACAAATTTTGTGATGATTTGGGAATTAATCATGAGGACACTAATACTTACACGCCTGAACAGAACGGCGTAGCAGAGGTCTTCAACAGGGTAGTGGCAAACGCGGCATGTGTATTGTTAGCAGAGAGCGGGCTAGACAAAAATTTTTGGCCAGAAGCCATGCTATACTTTACATATACATGGGACCGTGTGTGTCATAAAAACCAGAAGGTTACTCCATTTTAGTTATATGGACAGTTATATAACAAAAGGCCATCAGTTAGGCACCTAAGCCATTTGTGACCTTAGCGTACGTAGACAAAAGCGTAAAAACAAAAGCGTAAAAAGTTTGGTTTGAAGGCTCAAAAAGGAGTCATGGTAGGGTATGCTATGAGTACTAAAGGTTACCGTCTCTGGATCCCTGAAACAAATAACATTGTCGAAACCATAAATGTGTCATTTGATGAAAAGTTGGTATACAAAGACATAAAAGATAAAAGCAGTGGAGTCGTGTTGGGCACCATTTCTTGGCCGCAGGAAAATGACATTCTTCGCTTAGCTGAAAATGAGTTAATATCACCAATCAGTTACGAAGTACCCTACCAAACACTAGAATCAGATAAAGAAGCTGCAGAGTCTGATAGTGGGAGTAGTCTGAGGATGAAACCACGAATCCTGTAGATGCTGTTTGGGTTCGTAAGGTGGTATCTAGGCGGGATGGTTCTCGTAATGATATTTATTATTTTGAAAAGGACAAAACTAAAAGACTCCGCTCCTTAAATGAGATAAAGAAATATTGTCAGTATCATGATTTAATTTTTTATCCTAATTTTTTCAATTTTGAAGGGAAAAACACCCAGGAGGGGGAAATTTCATCCAAAATAATTGCTAGTGCTTCATCCATGTGACTAGGCAGGGAGATTAGTATTCCTTTAAATTATAATCAGGCCCTTAAGTCTAAAGAATGTAAGGAATGGCAAGCTGCAATGCAGGATGAAATAGATGTCATGCATCAGCGTAATGTTTGCATGGGCGGCGCTAGCAGTTTTACCGCCCCGGACAAATTTTCAAATTGTCGCCCTCATCGGGATCTTAAAAAAAAAAAAAAAAACAGGTGGGTGAGTGTTCTAGCCCTTTACATTCTTATAAATTTAAACGTCTTGAGTTCAAATTATGCTTTTCATCTTTATAGGTGTTTTCCCTTAAAAAACGTGGTTTCAGAACCCCCTCCCCTCTCCACGAAAAAAAGTTTTTTCAATGTAAAGTCTGCTAGAGCTAAGTCTCGAAAAAAATTTAAAATAAACTCAAACTGCAGACGATTTGTAACTATGACGAAGAGAATTCTGAGCCTCAAAACCAGACTAACGTAAATCACTGTGACTACTTAGCAGGAGAAGTTAAAAACGTTTGGCGCATACAAAGGTTGGGACGAGCGATCTTTTAACACTGGAAAGTAATTGTAAAGGTTCTTTTTTTAGGAATTACGTTCATATAGTTCGATGCGCAATAAGATTTTTAATACGATGGAGCATTGCCATTTTTTGACTTACGTTAGTTAATCCGGTCCTGCATTACATTAGTGTCGCTAAATAAGTATTTATAAGAACAAAGAGCCAGATTTATTTTTGTCCTCATAGCAGATTGAAAAATCAAAAGAACATCAATCTCGATCAAGTGCGAGCTAAAAAGCATTTCGTGGATAATAAAAAGATAAATATATAAACTAATAAGAGAGATTAATTGTCAATAAATACAAGCAAATTAATCTTGACTTGATCATTCCAGTAAAAAGCAGCACAATAAAACCAAATCATGTTTATCTCTATATATAAAGATGACGGTGTTAGTTTGTTTGTACGTTTGTAACCGCTGGCCAGAAGCCCTCACAGCACCTACAGACCTGAAACTTGGCCCAAAAATTCGAACGTATCCTCGTGTAATGCATCTCGAAGGCAAAATTCTAAATTTCGAATTAGTTATTTTTAAATTAATTAATTAGTCTCATTTTTGGTGTACCCGCCATAATTGAGGGGGAAACCTTCCTCCACCCCAAAACATTATATATCGCTGGAAAGGGTTTTTTTTTCTGAAAAAGAAAAGTTTTAGCACGTTTCTCTCTGAAATTTAGTAAATTTCAAGGCATAACTCTGTACGCAAAACTGAAACTAGATCCATTTTCCATACAAGCTGCTCTTTCTTCAGTGGTTTAAATTTACGTGTAGAGTTAAGCCTTGAAAATTTACTAAATTTGAGTATATCTCTTGTCTTTTTGACTATTAGTGGGAGTTGTGTGTTTTTGGTTCAGCTCTTTTGTGGTATGTGTGGTGTTGTTTTTGGGTGTGGTGTGTTAGGGTTGTATGTGTTGGGGAGTTGAGTGTGTGTGGTTTTGTTAGAGTATGGATGTTTATGTGAGGTGTTTTGTAGTGGTGTGGATCTGTAGAGGGTGGAAGTAGTTGGGTTGAGTGTGTGGGTGTTTTGTTTGTTTTTTGTATTGTTATTAGTTTTTGTGTGTTGGATGTGGTATGTTTATATGATAATTGTGGGTAGTTTTTTGTGTGGTTTGTGGCACAAAATGTTGGATGTGTAGCATTTAGGTGTTGAGAGGTTAGGTTGTGGTGATTATGTTTTTGATGTGTGTGTGTGGTTTGTGGTGTTTTTTGACACGGTGATAGTATTGTATGTGAATTTTGTGGGGGTGGTGAGTTGGGGTATTGTGTTTATGAAGGAGGGGGGGGGGGGGGGGGGGGGGGAGGGGGGTTTGTGAGGATGGTGGGGTTGGGGATTCTACTCTATCGCATATATTAAGAGAGTTGTTATTTGGAGAGGGAGAGGGGGTGGGGGAAATGTTGGTGGGGGAGTTTTATTAGAGTAATTGATAGGTTTGTAGGGTATGGGGATTGGTTGATATTATTTGGATTTGGGGTAGTTGGGTTTTGTTGGGGGTATGATGATTATTTGGGGGGTGTTAGGAATAGGTTTGGGTTGTGAAATGTGGGTTGTGGGGTAGGATAGTAGGATTTATTTTAGAAATGGGGTGTGTTTGTGGGTAGTGGTTGTATTATTTTGGAGAAATTTTTTGGTTGGTGTTTTGGGTGGGTTTTGGGTATATTGTGTGGTGGATGATAGGATGGTGTATATGGAGTATTATGGTTGGGTTGTAGGGGGATAGGATAAGTTGGGGATGATTGGTTATAATGTTTTGAATTATACTTTGTGGGTTTTGGTTTGTTTAGGTTTTTTTGTGTTTATTAGGTATGGTGTATTGGTGAATGGTGATGAATGTTTTGGTATTGGAATGTGGTTGTTGTCTGGTTTGTATTTAATGTTGGTGTATGTGAGTATGGGGGATTTTGGGTGGGTGGTGTGTGTGTTGTAGGAGTGGTGTGGTATGTGTTGTTTGTTTGGGGAGGGTTTGAGTTGATTGTATTAGGTTTTAGTATTATGATGGTGATATATGGTTGTGAGTTATTGGATAGAGTTTTGTTTAAATTTTGGGGATTGTTTTGGGGGGGGGGGATAGGGGTTTAATGTGTTATGGGTTGTGGGTTTATGGCATTTGTTATGGTGGTGGGTGGTGAAGTGTTATGTGTTGGAAGTGGATTTTGTCTGATAGGGTATGTGTTGTGGTTGTTGGCAGTTGTACTTGTTTGATGATTTATATGTGAAAAAAGTGCTGTCAGATACTGGATGTTAAGTAGTAAAATGCATTAATATAGTATCATATGAAGTATTTCTTATTTATGCAGAAATTTTTCATTTATTTTTTATTCAAGCATAAGAATACGATGTCGCTAAAGTGGCCAATTACTATACCGCTTCGACTATAATAATTTTACTTCAGAGGGTTGGAGTGAATATAAATTTATTCAGTGAGCATCCTTTCCATTTAAATGCACGGGCATCGCCGTGCAGGTACTGCTAGTTAAAGCTATAAGTAAGTTAAACTAGACAAAAAGTACAAATTGAAAAGTACCACAATAGTATGTCGAGTAGAAAAGATCTCAAAATATAATAAAGTCAAGTCAACAAATTATTTGAAAAAAAAAATCAGGGCTTTTTTTACATACTGCGTACACACACACACACACACAACTATATAAACACACATAATTATTTAAGTAACAATAAGAAGAAAATGACCTCTTATTACGTGTTTGTGCCCAATAAGGAATTATTACAAGATTTATAATGATATTTACCCAGTTTAGAAATGTTTCTTGAGAGCTGATAGTATGTTGGAAATGTTATAATCAACACGGCAGTGGAGTAATATTGATGAAATAAAATATAATAAAATCATTGCTTCAAAAATATCAATTTATCTTTTGTTCTTAAGTAATCATTGATTAAGAATGCAATAAAACAACATTAGTATTTGATACTTTAATGACAACTTGATGAGAGATTAATTGCTTATGCTGTACAAAATTTGAGAGATCAAATTAATGTTTAACGTTATTTTCCCTCCTGTAGTAACTTGTAGTAATATTCATTCTCTGCTATTAAGTCTGTTAAATAACTATTAAAAAAAAAAAAGAAATATAAGGACGAAGGTTACAATTCAATGCATTGTTCTTCCGTGGTACTCTATTACTACAAACTCCTAAAGAAACAAGAAAATTAAAAGGCTTTTTATTACTTTTAATTCTGCAAAATTTGTAACTATTTTTTTAAAACCTATTTGTTCAGCTAATTCGTGTTCAATTGCCAATGTAACTAGGCCATTTAATATATCTTGAAGAGTTGTGGAACTTAAATTTTTTTTTATTAATTTTAATTTTGAGAAACTCCTCTCGCCACACTTTGCACTTCTTTGCCACACTTCTTTGCCACACTTATTGGCAAAGATAGTAAAATTCTTAAAGCAATAGCTAAATTTGGTGCAAAATCAAGAGTTGAAATCAAAGATAAAACTTCGATTGGGCTTTGCTTTTTACCTAATGAGACCTAAACTGACACTATTAGAAATCGGGACGTTTGGTAACCATGGCCGGACCCCTGTATATTTAGTTCGTGAGATGCAGTTTTGTTTTATAAATACAAGTTTAACATGCAAGCCTGTTTTTCAAATTAAATGTTATTCAACCTCATGAATACATCGCAAGAAACGAATAGTAGTGAAAATACATGAAACTTACTTCAGAAATATTCCTTTCCTAAAGATAAACCAAAGCATATTTTTTGAACTTTTTGCCTTTACTTAAAGATCGACGCTGATGATGGTTGAGTTTAGCTGCAATACGTAGCAAATGGTACTTAGTTTTTCGGCCACAAAGATACGAACGGGGCTTTCTAAAATCACCTAATTCGTTGAAAGTTTCCTACACAAATAAACGGTAAAATTATCCAGGCATAAGTTGAACCCAAAGAGAAAACTCGTTTTATCGAAGAGGCGGTGGTGTAAATGACGCACGTTTTTTCTTTTTACTAGTACAAAAGAGAAGCGACACTACTACAGAAACAACAAAATCATAAAAGCGTCCCACTCCCAGGGTGTCCCACTCCCCTTTACATCAGTTTCAAGGAAACAATTAGCAGGAAGAGAGTTTGGAAAATAGGAGCCATAAAGCACATGGCCCAGACGTGGCCTAGGGTCCAAAATCATGCGAAGTACTTTGTCGGTAATCGGAACACACACGACGCTGTCTCGCTTCGCAACTGACAGGCAAAGGTGATCAGATGACGTCCCCGACAGCAATTAGGAAACAAAGAGCTCACGATAAAAATAAGACCTAAAACTTTCACGTTCGTTTCAAGCTTCTAAGCTGCAAAAGGAAATTTGTTTGTAAAAGACATTTGTACAAATTTGTCATTAATGAAAAATGTATTTTAGACATTCAAACCAAAATGCCGCCCCTAAAATTTGGCGCCCCGGACAGGGGTCCGGAATGTCCGCCGCTAGGGCCGCCCCTGAATGTTTGGACTTTAATTGAATTACCCAAAGATGTTAAACCATTGGGGTGTAGATGGGTATACACTGTGAAGAAAAATGAGAATAATGAAGTTGTAAGAATGAAAGCGAAGCTTGTTGCTCTCGGTAATAACCAGGTTTATCAGGATACATATTCACCTGTTGTAAACTTTGCTGTTATAAGATTTTTCTTTTCATTTCTTGTTGTTTGTAATAAATGGCTTCATACGCAATGTGACGTAAAGTGTGCCTATCTTTATGCTGGCTCCAATAGATGAAAACATCTACCTGAGACAACCTCCTGGTTTTCTCAAAGAAGGTAGTGTTAACATTTAGTTTGCAAATTAAATAAAGCCATTTATGGTCTTCATCAAAGTGGAAGGCTCTGGTTTTATGAACTTGATAATGTTTTGCATAAATTAGGTTTTTCTAAATTTCACTCATGTAATTGTGTTTATCTCCCCAAAAACAACTCTGTTGTAAAAACATCCCCGCCAAGAAAACCTTAAACACTCAGCCTTAAAAAGTTATGATATCGAGTTTTCCCGCCAAGTTTGTGCCAAATTGCTCCTCGCCTGTATGGTTAGTTCGTTTAAATTGTTTTTAGTACTGTTAGGCGGGAAGTTTTTACTCATCAAGCAACCACCTCACTTTACAAAACTTCCCGCCTAACAGTGCTGAAAACAATTTAATCGAACTATCCATACAGGCGAGGAGTAGTTTGGCACAAACTTGTCGGGAAAACTCGATATCATAACTTTTTAAGGCTGAGTGTTTAAGGTTTTCTTGGCGGGGGATGTTTTTACAACAGAGTTGTTTTTGGGGAGATATCACATCTTTTTGCAATAATATTACCCCAACAGCACCAAACGTTCGATGGACGTTCAACGACGTCTAAAGACGACTTTTGGACGTTTGAACGTCCATTAGGACAAATGAACGTCCATCGGACGTTTCGTGCTGTTGTATTACTTTATCAGTTTTTTTCCCACTTCAACATATTATGGTTGATACTAGCCCCGTTCAGATGGACGTTTTCGACCTCGGAAAAAACCTGCTTTGATCCACATTCCGGTTATTTGCGGGGTAAACGCGGAATTTTTTTCCTCCTGCCCTCTACTGGAATTTTTGCGGAATTTTACCCAGAGTGCACTGCGCGCATCGAGTTTATTTACATCCGCCATATTGGATAACGCGGCGTCGGATTCTCTTCGTGTCTTCGTTTTTTCGCGTTCGGTATTCTCTTTGGCCATGACTTTGAATTTAAATGAAAATGAAAGATGGCAGGATGAGGACACAACTCTTAATCAAGTTATGGTCGGAAGCGGACGTCCAAACCAGATTGGATGGGACGGTCCGCTCCAATGCCGTCTACAAAAATTTGGCGACACAGCTTGCTGAGCACGGGTGCCAAAGAATCCATCAGCAGATTCGCAACAAAATTAAGTTCTTTCTTTCTCAAATAACGTGAAAATCCTACCAAAACCAACAAAACATGTGCGCAGATTGTAAACAGAGCGAAAAGGATGCTGGGTAATTCCGTTTTGTGGAATAAAACCTCTTTTCACATGTGAACGGTGGATTTGCCGAGCGGTTTTTTTCGGGGTTGGAACGGGGAAATGCGAGGCAGAAAAGCTTCATGTGAACGCGGCTAAAGGTATCAACCAAACGGCACCAATTTATGGTACAGTGAGTGGTATGAACAGGTACCAATTAATGCTATGAGGTGTGGTACCAATTAATGTTATAATTCTCTAATTCATTAGTGGTTAGTACATTGCTTCTGCGTGAAAAGAATTGATTAAAGGTTCACCAGAATCTCACTATTTAAACCAAATTGAATTATATTATATAGGTGAATCATACTATGTTTAAATCTCTAAATTAATATATAACATGCAATGGACAAATAATCACACTTTGATTTAAATCACTTATTTTTATTTTAACAATTTAAACATCAAATTAATAATAAAAGTAGCTACTTAAATTTAAATGTAAGATATGGCCATAATGTAATAAAATTTTGGGTACCCAAGAATTTGAGCACTTAAGGAACTTCAGGCGTTCACTACAGGTGTAATCAGTTCTCAAAATTCCTTTGCAAATAGAAGAGACGAATCATTCAGTAAGCCGAAGTGGTGTTTTCTTTAAAGATGATATCTGTAATTAAAGTTCACACCTTTCATCGTCATTTGTGCACTTTCGTGCTTCAGGCGTTCAATACAGGTGCAATCAGTTCTCAAAGTTTATTTGCAAAGAGGAAAGACGAGTCATTCTGTAGGCCCTTCAATTCTCACACGGCCGATATTCTTGATTATGTGGTTAAAAACTGATTCATAAAAACATCATACACATTTTCTTAGTTGATACTTGTTCAGCAAAACGTCATTTCATTGATATGGTAATTGGAGGAAGAGCTTATTCTGGGGCTGAGCAAAACGTTTTATCAGGTAAAAAGAAAAGATTCTGGGGGCTGAGGCCACCCTCCCCCAGCAAACGTAAAATCCAACTGGGATGCTTAAACAGCAAACCCCAGCGCAAAAAGCCCGCACCCCATAAATCAACAAAAACGTGAACCTAAACTAAACTGTCATTCCCTGATTGGATACAGGAATTTGCCAAACCAGAAAGGAAGAATTCCTCCGGTAATGTTGCAGTTAGCCCTTTCAAGGCTCCGAGAAACAGAGAGTTGTGTTCGAATAGGAAAACCGCTCGCCTCCAGTACCCAACAGTGGTGGCTGTTTAGCAGCAAGGAGATGCTATAAGGTTTTGCCTTGTAGCATTATCCCCCTCCAAAAGAAAAATAGTAACATCCACATGTAGGAAGTTAAAATGCAGGAACACCTCAATTTGACAAAATTCAAAATCATACATGTGATGAAGAAAAACATGTTGACAAAGTACACACATTTGATTAACTAAAACACATAAAATAAAAAAATAGTGAAATTCTAGTGCGTTAATCACCCAGAGATCAAAAACAATTACGTAAACACTCAAATCAGTTGTATCAATCATGAAATGACAGGCATGAAAAACTCAATTAATAAGTAGATAAAGTTTCGAATTATAATATGCCTTTCTCCTTCAAAACACTCGGCAAAATTCATTAAGCACTGGACTTTTTTTTTTTTTCATATACTTCAAATTATTTCAAACTCATAACTTTGTAAATGGTATTAAAAAAGATTATGATTAACATTACTTAACAGATTACATGAAGGCATCAAAAAATTTGACATGTGTGCAAAACACTTTCTTTCTTTTTTTTTTTTTGAATTATTCTGAGTACTTCCCCTAGTAAAACACGGAACCAGCCAGCTATTAAACAAGGCATGCTATCATTGGCGTCCCAATAATAAACACATAGAATCACCCAAAACAACAGGCTCTCAGTCCTGAACAAAAAAAAAATTTACTCCAAATTGGAAAAAAATGTTTGAAAACCTCTAAAGAAATCAAAGTACTAAATCATAACTTCAAACCAATACTTCTTATGCCTCAAAACTCATGCTCCTTTAAATACTTAATTAAACTCTACATCCTTCTGCTGGAAAAGTTTGCTTACATGTAATTTTATTTCCTTTCCTTCATTAAAAGCATCCTTAATTAAATAATTGTCATTTCTAAATTTTTCAATTATTTCATGAGGTCCATTATATTTTTTCTGCAAAGAACCTGGATGTTGGAGTGCTGAGATGAAAACTTTATCACCTATTTCAAAATTGGGTTTCTTCCTACCCTTTATATATTTCTCTCTAGAGGAAAAGTAAGCGTCCTCATTTTCAGTAAAAGTGTCCTTAATTTTTAATAATTCACTCGAAAGTTTGCTTTGATATTCATTTTAGTCCTCTACATATGTTGGTTCACTGTGAAGGTTAAGAGGGATGTTAATTTCTCTACCGAAGAAGATCTTAGCAGGTGAAAACCCAGTAACCGTATGGATCGAGCTGTTACACCCACAGAGGGTGCAGGTGCAGCCAGAGTGACGTCAGACCGCTTGGATCGACGGATTCATCGACAAGCTGTGGCGTACCCGCAAGTCACTTGTACGTCGATTCTGCAGCACGTGCAAGGTACCCTGGATGTTCCTGTGTCGACCAGAACCATTTCCCGTCGACTGGTTGCACTTGGCCTGCAATCACGGCGCCCGCTAAGAAGACTGCCATTGACCTCACAGCACAAACTCCAACGTTTGGAATGGTGCCGGACCAGAGCGACGTGAATGGCAGAATGGCAACCCGTAGTGTTCTCAGATGAATCCCGCTTCTGTTTGTCCAGCGATAGTCATCGCATACGTGTGTGGCGTCGACGTGGAAAAAGATCGAATCCGGCAGTAACTGTGGAACGCCCCACAGCGCGACAACGTTGTTAAATGGTTTGGGGCGCTATTGCATACAATTCCGTATCACCTATAGTTCGTATTCGGGGCACTATGATGGCCCAACGATTATGTAGATAATGTACTGCGGCCGGTGGCAATCCCCCTACCTTCAGGGTCTGCCAAATGCAATTTTTCAACAGGATAACGCCCGGCCTCACAGTGCTCGAATCAGCCAACATGCTCTACGAGGTGTACAGATGCTTTCCTGGCCACCATACTCTCTTGACTTGTCACCAATCGAACATGTGTGGGACGTGATTGGACGCCGTTTGCAGAACCTGCCACTGCCTCGTTCAGAGGACGAACTGTGGCAAATGGTTGAAAGGGAATGGAGTGCCATCCCTCAGGACACCATCCGCAGGCTTATTGACTCCATGCCTAGACGTGTTTCTTCGTGCATCGCTGTCCGCGGTGGTCCTACTTCTTACTGAGCCGACGCCGTCCTCGCTCTAAATTTTGCTTATTTATTTTGAAATAAATATCACTTATTGTTCCATGCTCTCTCTGTCTTCTTACCAAATTTCATCAATTTCTACCACTCCTTCTTGGTGTTGCATTTTCAATGTCGAGCAGTGTATAAGGAGTTTTTTATTCCACTCAAAGGTTTTATTACACATTGCTGCAATACTTGTTTTCATTATTCTGTGCACGACTTCTATCATTCCGTTAGATCTCGGTAAGTAGATAGAACTCTTTCTCTCCTGAATTCCCAATTATTTTAAGAAAATTTTAAATTCCTCAGCCTTGAAGCTAGGACCATTATCAGAAATTAAAATTTTTGGAATACCAAAAGATGCGAAATACCTATTTAGAGCTTTAATTATGGTTGGAGCTTTAATATTAGAAAGTGGTATAGCCTCCAGATACCTTGAATAATGATCTACTATAGTTAAAATGAAAAAATGATTTTCCGCAGATCTTGGTAATTTACCCACAATATCAATTCCCAAGCACTCGCCAACACCCAAAAACTTCTTTGGAATCATTTGATAAGTGGTAGAAGAAGGCTTAGGCCTATGACTTAAACATTGACTACAGTTTTCGCAAAATTGCTTAGTCATTTTGAACATTCCTTTCCAAAAATATTGTTTTTTCAAAAAATTGTAAGTTTTAAAAACACCAAAATGTGGAGTATGAGCTTGCGTTAAACAAATCTTAAAAAGAGAATTAGGAATCAGAATCTTGTTCTGTAAAATTTTAGACTTAGATTTCTTACTCTGACTCAGAAGTTTAATCATTACTAACTGGGTGTGAGAATCAATGAAATATTTAGAGACAATTTTAGGGTCATTATTCTCAATTCCTTTAATTATAGCTTGAATTTTACTGTCATCTCTCTGATGGGACTTAATTGATGAGTAATTTAGCTCATCACTAGATTCAAAAATTTTAAGGTTAGTTACATTTTCATATTCAAAAGGAACTCTTGAAAGATAATCAGCAGGCTGTTGAGCGCCCTTCAAATATGATGCAATACAATCAAATTGTTGAAGATAGAGGATCCACCTGGCAACAATATCAGGTTGTTTATTTAATTCTATATGATAAGTTAAGCTTTTGGCATCAGTTAAAATTTCAAATTTGTTACCATACAATTTTTGATGAAAAAATTTTACTGATGAATAAATAGCAAACAATTCTCTACGAATGGATGGATACCTTGACTCAGCAGGGGTTAGCTGTTTGGAATAGAATTCTACAGGAAAATAATTCTCCCCAATCTTTTTTAACAAAATTCCACTTATTGCAACTTTGGAAGCATCAGTAGCTAAAAATAATTCATCATTAGGTCCTAAATTCTTTAGTTCTGGTTTATTCATCATAATATCCTGAATTAGGTCGAAAGACTCTTGGCACTGTTTTGACCAAACAAAAGGAGTTTTCTTTTTGGTTAAATTTACAATGGGATAAGTAATATCCGCAAACTTGTCAATCATATGTCTGAAGTAATTAACCATACCTAGATAAGCTTGAACTTCCTTGACATTTTTTGGGATAGGAAATTTTGTTACTTTTAAAATGTTGTCATCAGAAGGACTGAAACCATTCTTATTTAAAGTGAAACCTAAGTAGTTAATCTCTGTTTTACAAATTTCAAATTTGGCGGGGTCCAAGGTAAGGTTGAATTTCTTTAATCTATCGAAAACTAGCTGTAAATTATGTTTGACCTGATCGATACTATCCCCGGCAATTATTACATCATCTAAAAAGAACTGGATTTCACTCCCTTTAAGGTCGTTTAAAGCCTTAGAAATCAAAATGTGGAAAAATTGACATGATAGTTTTGAACCGAAAGGCAAACGTAGAAATTCATAGTTTCCTAACTCAGTACAAAAGGCAAGTTTCTCCCTATCAGATTCTTTAAGTTGAATTTGGAAAAATGCAGACTTTAAATCAAGGACTGAATAATAAGCGCGACCAGAAATATTATGCATGATCTCAGCAATACTGGGCAAACAAATTTTAAACGATTCAGTAATGCTATTTAGTAATCTGTAATCTATGACCATTCGGAATTTAAGTTTGTTAGGGTCGTCATTCTTATTCGGTTTCTTACGAACAAAAATTGCAGGAAAAGCATACAACGAGGTCGAAGGCTGGATGATTTCAGCTTCTAATAATTTAGCTATCTCTTGTTGAGCAAATTCTTTAGCAATTTTAGGTATAGGGTACGGGCGTGTCTGTAAAGGATACGAATGAATTAATCTAAACTCAGGAACTACCTCATTTGTTGATCCTAATGTCATGTAAGACTTTGAAAAAACTTCAGTATTACTCATTAACATTTTTAAGATTTCTTTTTTTTGTTGAGGTTCCAAATGTTCAACATCAAAATCCGATTCCTTAATTTCCTGTTTTCTTAATTCCCTAACTGCAGATAAACTCAAAGGATTAACTTGAAAATGTTGTTTATTAGTAGGTTCCAGGGGCGGACTGGCCCGGTCCGCTGGTCGGGGATCCCCGACTGGGTCAACCGCTGAGTGGGCCACATCAAACCTAAGGTTTCCTTCAAAAATTTTTTGAAAAAAAGGTTGAAAATATATATTTACAAAATGCAAAAACATTTGAGAACATTAAGTATTTCTTTCCTACTTATGGGGCCAATCGCCAATGTAGATAGCTGAAATCCACGTGTGAATACTTTCCTCTCTTCTCAAGTTTCCCTCTATGTTCAGAGCCCTGGGGTTACGGCTCTCCCATTGGGGAAGCTCAGGGGACCAGAGCAATGGAATTCGGCCCAAGACTGAAAAAGGGCCCGAGCTGAAAAATGAACGATTGAAACTTATTTTTGTACTCCTTAACGAAAATTCAAGAGGCCCTCACGATCAGACAAAGGTTATCCTGCCTGCAATAAATACGCGATTTACGGCGTACGATGTTTAGTCATGAGAATCTCTCCGAAACCAAAAAAAAAAAAAAAAAAACTCCGGAAATGAACGAAATTTTTCTCCCTGTTCTAAAAAGCAAATTTCGACTAACTGTTGACCAACTTGATACCTCTACATTAGGGTGGGGCGAAAAATAAAAATTTTTTCAGATCAACTTCTAATGGTTGCCAAAAGTTGTCTTTGGTGATAGTTAGCTTTTGTGCAAATTTTGAAAAAAAATCGGTTAATATCTTCAGGGGGCGCTGTGATTGCAAAAATTTACCATAGCTTTTATAGGGATTTTACGGTTAAAATATGAAAAACAATGCCGTTAGCTAATCTCATTGCATTTTTTTACTCATAAGATATATTCGTGCATTGAAAGCATATGAAATAACTCAAAAAATTATTTCGTATGATATATTTATATTTAAAGCATCTTAAAAAGAAATAAAACAGTTAAAAATAGTGATTTTTAGGACAATATTAAGTAAAAACTGATTTTTTTTTACAGAATTTGACATAAAAATTATGAAACTGCTAACATATGATAACATTAAACAGCATATCATTGTTATGGGAGGTTCTGTGAGTAGCAAAGGTGGCTAAATATAACGTCTTTTACTACAAAGAAACATTTTTAATAGACCATTGCATTGGTTAATATGTCAGCTTCATGGCACTGAATTACTTCTTTTCCACATAGTAAAATACTCAGATGAATGAACAACTGGTCCCCGTGGGTTCAGCGGTCCTATTGGCAAAATGTTGACAGGCTGCGAATCCCTAACTATAGTGGAATATGAGGCACAGTTGAGTGCAATATGCAAACATGCCAACTATCGGCCGAGCTGACCTAAGAACAGACCAGAAATATTTACTGGAAATATTTGAAGCCGTTATTAGTGCCAAATGCTCCATACATCTTTCTGAAACAGTACCTAGTTCCTGGAGTCATTCTAGATGGCTCATGACAGTCAATCAAATTTGCGCTTGAACATCGGCACAGAATATCGGACAGCAAACTTAATAAAATAATTTTGGAAAAAAATAGAACCGACTTCAGTTGGAAATTGGTCAAAAAAGTAAAAAATAATTTTTTTTCTTTGAACACCATCGAAACTACTTTTAAACATAACGTTTGAAGTCGGCGCAAAAACAATGTAGAGAATCATACGCAATACATTTTAATGGATCCAGGTTCTTTAAAAGCATTCGCATACATTTCATTCATTACCACACATTCGTGTAATGGTACAAATATTCTGCTTTTAATTTTCAATGGTTTCTCTGAAAAATGTTGGCAAAATATGGTTAAATATCATTTGACCTATCGTTCTTGCGCCGACTTCAAAACTTATGTTTAAAAGTAGTTTCGATGGTGTTCAAAGAAAAAAATTATTTTTTACTTTTTTGAGCAATTTCCAACTGAAGTCGGTTCTATTTTTTTCCAAAATTATTTTATTTTATTCTTTTTAGTGTAAGTGTACTTATGAAATAAGGTAATGTTTCCATTACGGAACTTTACCTAATTTTCTTAAGTAAATGCTCCATAAAATAAACTGAAAAAAAAAGGAAGAAACTATCAACGCGTCTAAAATTATAAACGATTGACATTAAAAATAATCTTTGTTATTCTCTGGTATTTATTTGTGTACTAGCTTAATCAAAGTCATTTAAATATCAACGGTTTGTCAACTAATTTACATTTCAAAGCAATTCTAGTTTCTCGTTGTTCATAAAATTTTAACACATACTACGTACGTTACCGCTAATGAGTTTTATGTTAGATTTAGTTCAGCCTTGGTTCAAATTTTTCATCATGATTACTATTAATATTGCTGTTGCGAGGCAAAAAATTTTTGCAACAATGGATTGAAAATTTAATCATTTAATGGGGAAATGACATTAAATTTACTGTTTTCCCATAATAACTTTTTTTCTAGTGAACAAATATCGTCATATGAGTACATGGTACCTAAGTTACACCATCTCCTATCGATTAAAAAAACAATCGTCCAAATCGGTTCAGTAGATCATAAGTTATGTGCGAACAAACAAAAAAAAAACATACGCTTTGAATTGAGAACCTCCTCCTTTGTTGAAGTCGGTTAAAAATGCTTGTTTCAGTCATTGTTAAATGTGCACCTTGCTGGTTTATCATTAAGTGCAACTCATCATGCAAGAATGGTGCACGAAACTTGTGGCAAGATTCTACCATCAGTGTTTCTTTCAGACATTTTGCTCCGGGGGGGCACTTTGAGAATCCGAAGGGGCACAAAGATAGGCGAGAATCCAGCGGGTCACGGGGGGGGGGAGAGTCTAAAACTGCATTTCAGGGGCTTCTTTTCGATAAATTTGCCCCCTCCCACTAAATTTGAGATTAAAAATTGTAGTTTTGCCTTCCTCTTCCGCTTTCTTATAATGACCTCCTCCAAAAACAAAAGTTAACTGGAATACGATAAATTTGGTCAACACTCCTTCCATTTGACCCCTAAAATTTCCCTTTGGCCCCCTGCCCCTCTTCTTTTTGGACAGTGACCTCCACCAAAGCTGGATCCGCTGTTTGCAAAGGACGTATTAAAGGGAGTGGATGTTGACAAACTCTCTCCCCTCCGAAATAATTTTAAACATTCTTACCCGCAATAAAAACTTTTCTATTTTGAAACATCATTTCGTAAATTCATTTTAATGATTGGTTTACCCCCTCCCTAAATAAATTTCCATGGCCACCATTCCCATGGGAGAGGCGATAAATGTTTAAAAAACTTAGTTTTCCGCCCGGTAATTTTTCGAAACAGAAACTCCAAAACTTTTTTGTTCCCAAAACAAAATTTTGTTTGATATGTAAGAACGTTACGGGGAATCCGGAGGCATTCCCCCAAAAAAATTCCCAACTTGAAGCCCTAAATGCACAAATATATAGAGTTGCTGATGACGTTCGGTAAGGGATGAAGTTCGACACCACCCTCAAAATATTTCGTTATTGGAGCTCTAAATACGCAATCGTAGGTCATCTGAGATAATATTCAAGGTAAGGCCCCTATAACTAGGAGGAGGGTGTCACGGACTCTCCCTCAGATTTTTTTTACAAACTGAAGGCCTAAAAACGCAGTTGTTGGTGTGTGTGATGAAGTTGAGAAAGGGACAGGTTTTTAAACTCTCTGCAAGAAAATAAAGTCGAAATTTAAGTTCTAAACGCAAAATTGTAAGCTATGTTTGATTAGATAGGGGAGATAAATGTGGTTTGTGAAACTCTTTTGGAACTTTTCCGAAATTGAAGTCCTGAAAAGAAAAATTAAAGCTGACTCTGATGACGTTAGGGTTCGAGTTCGGAACTCTACCCCGGAAAAGATTTTGAAATTTAAACATTAAAACATAATTTTAGTGCTTTTTGGTACCATTAGAGAAAGGGGTGCGTTTAGGACTTCCATCTTTTAAAATTTTTGAGATTGAAATCCTGGAATCGCAATAATAAGTCATTTTTTGTTGATAAGGGAAAAAATAGGGTTCACGGACTCCCGCCTCCCATAATTTTCCAAAATTGCATTATAAACCATCTTTGAGAAAAATTAGAATTTTTAAATTTTTAAAAATTGAAGTCCTTAAAACGCATTTGTAGACTCTCTTTTATAACATGAATATTAATGCAATTCAGGACTCTCCCTGGAAGTGTTCTGAAATTGAAATTCCCCTCCCCCTTTCAAAACAAAAAGTGCAACTGTAAGCGATTTTTGATGTCAATGGAAAAAGGATAAGGTTCGCAAATTCTTTCCCGGTATATTTCTGAAACTGATATCCTAAGATACAATTGCAGGCCATCTTTGATTACCCCATAGGCGGACTTACGGGGGTGCCAGGGGGTGCGCCGCACCCCCAACATTTTGGCCGGACTTTATGAAAAAAATTAAATTAAAATTTTTTCATCAAACAGCTAGTTTGAAATTTTTTCCCTTACTGAAATAAATAAATAAAAATGCGTAACTGGATAAAAAATTCTTGCTGAACGATTATTTCAAAAATTAATACAGTATACTCTCGATTATCCGAGGGGTTCTAGGGGAAAAATCCTCAATTAACTTGATTATTGTAGAGCAAAACATTTTCTTTAAAAACACGTTTCGGAGGTCTATTTTTCTCTGAATGCTTTACTCTTTCCCACGACAAGTGTTCCTTCCGAAAGTCGTTAAGCTGTAATCAACTCCTCTTTAACACGCGCCTCGAGGGAAACAGCCGAAAGTATTCAACTGACGTCGTTAAACACGTACTGGTACTTTTCTGAGGACCCCTAGCTTATTCTCACATCTCTAACCAAAAGAATATTTAAGGGGGGGGGGGCGAGAGGGCCCGCTCCCCCCCCCCCCCCAAAATCGAGAAAAAAAATTTCAAAAGTAGGTGTTCGGTTCGTGTTTGCTCAAAAAAAAAAAAAAAAAAAAAAAAATCCTTAAGAAAAAAAGCTCACTCTCTATTAACATTGTTTTCAAATGTGTATCTAAGGGTTTTTCCCTCCTATACCCCCCCTCCGAAAAAAATTCGATTTTTTTTTTAAATAAAGGTAGTTATTATTATTCGGTTTAAGTTTACTTTTAAATTTTTTTCCTTCTTTTAGCTTGAAATACATAATAAATAAATAATTATTGCTAATAATAATTCGTTAGATGGCACCAGGCAGTGGTGCAACCCAAGAGGGTTGGAGCCCTTGCGTTTTACTCAAGAGAAAAAAAGAACGTGTCTTGGGAAAATAAAGATATTTCAATTAGAAAACGCATAGAAAAAATCCTAATCATTTTGAATAGAAATCTTTAAATAAAAAATATTCAAAATGTAGATTATTAGTCAGCAAATTACGTTTCTCTCTTTCTTCTCATTTCCCCTTTTTTTCTAGTCAGTCAGGAAAAAAAGTCTTTAAAATAATGCTACACTCAATAAATTTAAAATAAAGTGCAATCATTTTCGGTTTTAGTTTTTTCACAAATAATTTTCAAGCTTTCAGCTGAACAAAAGAAAAAAAAATCGAAAAGAGGTAGAAGTCCAAGTCGGCCGAGCTAGAAGGGGCACGTAATTTTCAATCTCTTTACCAGGGGTGAAATTAAAGAATAGATTGCCTCTCAGTGGCGGGTTTAGGGTAGGAAGTCGAGGCCCGTGTATCCACCAAGCACGAATTCAAAGAAGGCTCATAACCCCCCTTAAAGAGTCCAAAGGTATCTTAAAATTTCGCTGTTACAACGTGTAATTTCATTGCAGTTTCAAGACTTCAATATCCAAAAATTTTCGGAAGAGAGTTCTTTTCCTGCTTCTTCTTCAAACCTTGGTCAAACATTGCCTCAAATGGCATTTTAGAGACTTAAAATTCAAACAGTTAACGGTAGTTGATATCCTCCTAACTTTTCTATAGTCTTTAGCTCTAAAATGTGTTTTTAGAAAAGAGAGAGAGCTTCCGAATCACAGTCTCTATGCCCAAAAATTTCCGGAAGAGTCCCTAAATCCTTTTATTATCCTAAATGTTGCTAGACAAAGCCTAAACGCAGTTGTTCCTATCAAGAATCATAGCGTAAGCGGCGCTATTGAATTATTTTTAAGGGGCGTTTTTAAAAGTTTTTGTTTTCCTCTTCTTTCACGTGTGGCTCTCGTTTTTAGAGGGATCTTCGTGGAATTCTTGGATGATAAGTTTTTGCTCTTGGGGGGTAATGGGCACCTCTGCTAAAAGTACAATTTTGAACCTTCAGTTTAAAAAAAATAGAGCTTAAAATTGCATTCTTGAAGCTTCAATGCCGCAAAATTTCGGGGCACTGCGCCCGAATTCTGCCTCTTCTCTTGACAGTATTAAAGATAAGATTAGGGAGATCCCTAACCACTTTTTGTGTCTTAACGTCTCCAAAAATAACGCGAAATTATCTATATATCGAAAATCTTTCAGGAGAGGGTCTTTGAACTTTTACTTCCCAAAGATAACTTAAATGAGACTTCAGTTTAAAAAGGAAAAAAAAACTCATCTTCCTTTCTTTTACTCTATCATGAGTTGTGCTTCAGTGTCTAAATATTTCAGGAGAGATGCCCCGAGTCTTCTCAATTCCTTTAACGTCACTAAAGATAGCCTGAAATTGCGTGTTTAGAATTTAAGTTTCAGTAAGTTTCCCAAAGGAGTCTTGATCCTCCAACGTCATCAAAGATAGCATAAATAATTTTAATTTTGCAAAAAGTTTTGGAGGAAAGTATGATAAAAAAATTTCCAGCTTTCCACCAATTACTTCCGGATTCGATGAAAGTGAGTCTCAGCTTGTTACTATCACTATTGAACTACTTTTGAAGTTCCTTAAAAATGTTTCTGATGTATTTATTTTTATTGCAATAACTTCACTCTATTATTTTACTAGTATTGTTTAAAGAATTATATTTGTATTTTGAGCTTTGTAATAGTTTATATTCCTTAAATTCATTTTAGACAAGAGTCATGTTAATAAATTCCTATTTTCGTACCTTTTTTCGAGCAACTGTCGCTACAATAATATCAACATCATATTAAAAATAACAATATTTTTATCTATTTAAAAAAATTAAATAATAATAGCAAATAAATCATTACATAAATCAAATAATTATATATCTGTGGCGCGGTTCTAAAAGGGCCTAAGTCAAAAATGTTAGTTTCGAGAAAAAGGTGATAAAAGATATTTGAGATTTTTTAGAATACTATAACTTTCTTATATTACTAAGATTCCCATTATTATTTTTTGGTATTTATTTATTCTTAGTGTAAAGAAACATTATTTTATCATATGAAATTTTTCATATATTATATTATATATTATATAAATATATAATATATATAATAATTTATATAATATATAATATATATATTATTATATATTACATAGACATTAGCCTTTGTAGAATTAGAGTTTTACTAAATTGAAACTTTTGATGTAAATAACACAGAATGTGAAAAAATTGACATTGACCCTTTTAGAACCAAGCCACAAATATTATTCAGTGCCGTATTATAGAAAAATTGTATTCACTGCAGTTGGGTATTCATTGGTACATTGTTAGTTTCTTTCACTTCGAAACAACCATAATGATGATTAAACTCCAAAAAAAAAAAAAAAAAGATTATTTTCTGAAAGAATGCCCCGGAGCCTTGTTTGACTTGTGGAATACCACCTCCCCCCCCCCCCCCGCAGGTCAAACCCCAGGCCCCGGTATTCTGCACCCCCAGAATGAACAGCCTAAGTCCGCCTATGGATTACCCCCCCCCCCACACACACAAATACGATATATGTTTTAAAGCTTTTATTTATTTTTATACTTGTTTAATTTTTACTTGTTTGTTTATTGATCATTTTCACTTTATTGATTTATTTCTTTTATCTGTATGTGTGCTAGTGCAAACTGAGATTTCTCCCCGGGGGGGCAGTTGACTTTCTCCGGGAGGGCAGTGCCCCCCCCCCCCCCCCGGAGAGATGCCTGAAAGAAACCCTGTCTACCATTCGCATTATTTACCAGACGCCCTGTTACTGTCATCGGGCCAGTTATTCAGAGAATAGTTTTTTTTTTTTTGTATATACTGAAAATATTTTGCTGGCAATAATAAATGATGATCGAAGGCACGTACGGCAGTTAGTTTCTCGTCAAATTTTAAGAGTAAGAAACCCTAATTCTGTGTATAGTAATGACATCCACACTTTTTTCCTTTTTTGAGATTAACTTTTCTTCCGACTATGCAGACTTGATAAATTGGCAGTGTTAAAACGTGCTAATAACAGAACCTCCCATAACAATGATGCTATTCGAAGACGAGCTGCATGACTTAAAACCTGAGATGCTCTCCATTTTCTTTGAAACATGTGAACATTTACTTGTCACACTCAATCCGTGGAATCTAGCGTAATAAAGATGGTGACGGATGTATCACTGACTACAAGTGGAGTAGAAACGAAGGATTGTTTCTTTCGTGCACGTTTAAAGGCTCGAAAAAAACTGCCTTTCTTTGAAAATAAAAAAGATTTTTTGTGAAAGCTCAAACTGTGACACATAACATTTTCGTATCATGTACGTTTTGTACATATTTTTAAAACATATTTCATTTATTTTAAAGTAATGCTGTTTAATGCTGGTTAATTATCGTCCTAAAAATCACTATTTTTCACTTTTTATTTCTTTTTAAGATGCTTGAAATATAAATAGATCATACAAAATAATTTTTTGAGGTATTTCATATGCTTTGAATGCACGAATATATCTTATGGTAAAAAAAAATGCAATGAGATTAGCTAACAGCATTGTTTTTCACATTTTAACCATAAAATCCCTAAAGCTATGGTAAAACTTTGCGATCGCAGCGCCCCCTGAAGATATTAACCGATTTTCCTTAAAATTTGCACAAAAGCTAACTATCACCAAAGACAACTTTTGGCAACTATTAGAAGTTGATTTGAATTTTTTTTATTTTTCTCCCCACCCTACTCTACATTGGAGGGAAAGGAATCGAAACCCCCAATTAGAGACCCAATATGAGAAGTGTCGAAATTTTGCA